>JAZAVI010001371.1:0-20532 GCA_036326025.1 Chrosomus eos
TGTGACTGTACTGTATGACTGCTGGCATTTTCTTGCAAGAAAATAAACCTCATCAAAGACAACTGGAAATGTTTGTCTCTTATTCAGTGATAGAATTTTGTTTGCCACCACATTTTGTGATAGAATTTTGTTTGACACACAGGTCAGATAAATCCCATCACATAGAGACTCGATCACCTAGATCTAGATCAGAGTTAGTACTGGCTGCAGATAAAGTCCTAATTGTTGGTGATTTTAATATACATGTAGATAACAAAAAAGATGCATTGGGATTTAAAGACATTCTGAACAACACGTGTCAGGACCTACTCAATGTCGTAATCATACTCTAGATCTAATATTATAGCATGTTGATGCCGCTGAAATTCTACAGCAGAGCGATGACATCTCAGATAAATTTGTATTTCTTCTCTAAATATAAATGGGGCAAGAGATATTAGGAAAAGATTTAAATTATTTGAGATAGTAAAACAGAGAAAAATTGAGGTTGTGTTTGCTCAAGAAACACACAGTGGGATATATTCAATTCTTCTGCAGGAGATTTTGATGGTTTATCTGTTTTAAAGGGACTATATGCAAATTTTCCCCAAAATAAACGTAACAATAGCCTTTTTATTTTACCATTTATGACTCAAACATCTCCTGTTGAGCATACTGACACCTTGTCCGCTCACAGTGGGTGCACTTATAAGGCTGTATCCTATTTTTCCTATTTTCTGTCGGGTCGGATTTTTCCCGCGCTGTCTGCGGATGTGACGTCAAGCGCGTTCATGTTAAACGTTTCAGATCACTCTGCCACCACCGCTAGTCAGCAAGTAGCCTACACTCGCAAACTTATCTCAAACAATATATGTTTTTGACTGTTCTTACCTCTGTAAACATAATGTTGACCTCCTTGCAGGCAGCAGATGACTTGTGAAGTGTGCACGCACGTACGAGCGCTGCGAGCAGTGTTGCCAGGTCCGTATGCCTGCACTGTTTCCGCGGGTTGTTTGTGTAGTGCATGGGTTGACGCGATTGTTTTACTCACTGGAACATTATTGTTATCGGGGAAACACCCGGGGAACGCTATTTGACTATTTTTGGCCGTGATTGGGTTAGTTTTGATGAGCAATTGGGCTGGTTTTGTTGTGCAGACCTGGCAACCCTGGCTGCGAGAGCGAGCAGAATGGAAGAGCAGTTCTGTTTTTTGACCACAGGTGTCAGTTGCGAGTTTAAATTTCAGAAAAACGCATATAGGCCCTTTAAGTCATTTGACCACAACCAGTGGTGTGAGTTTTCCATTTCATTTTCTAACAACTTTATTCCCTGTTCTTATCAGGTAGATGAGATTATAAAAGGTAGTCTTTTAAAAGTTATAGCTTTTTTTGTGGAAAATCATTATTTAGTTTTTATTTGTTGTGTATGTCCCAAATAATGCTGTAAAAGCCCCCCTTGTGGCCGCTAAACGTCAGACACTTTACTACTGTGACTTTCTCTCTCTTACTGGAAGACGCCTCGCTTCACCTGGACTCTAGCCAATCACAAGTTGATTCAGGATCACTGCGCGAGAGTATTTCTGAGTAGAGGTCTTCACAGTGCACCCGAGACCCGTCGACCCGGGACCCGTACGGGTTCGGGTCTAAATTTTAAATGATCGGCCGGGTCCGGGTCGGGTCCGAATTTATTACTTCGGGTCCCGGGTCTGTTTAAAATTGTGTGTAATACAACAACAACAACAACAACAACAACCTTTAATTATAAAGCACATTTAACACAATACAAATTGATCCAAAGTGCTGTACATAGTGCATAGCTGAACTACGCTACAAAAAACAATTACAAGTTTACAAAAGCTAAAGAATAAAAATGTGTTTTCAAAGTAGATTTAAAAATATCCAATGAAGGAGCAGACCTCACATGATAAGGAAGAGCATTCCAAAGCTTAGGCCCAGCGACAGAAAAAGCCCGATCACCTTTTAATTTGTAGCGACATCGTGGCACATTTAAAAGCAGGTGATTTGACGATCTAAGTGCCCTAGCAGGACAGTATGGCACAATAAGATCACAAATGTACCTTGGTGCACAGCCAGACAACGCCTTATATACAAACATAAGGATCTTAAAATCAACTCTAAACTTAATGGGAAGCCAGTGAAGGGATGCCAAAACAGGAGAAATATGATCCCTCTTTTTAGACCCAGTCAAAAGTCTTGCAGCCGCATTTTGAACAATTTGTAATCGCGATAGTGTAGATTGAGGAAGACCACAATAAAGAGAGTTGCAATAGTCTAATCGTGATGTTACAAATGCATGAATTGCAACTTCTAAATCTTTACTTGAGAGAACATTCTTCAACTTTGCAAGTGATCTTAAATGGAAAAAGCTTCCTCTAATAACAGCACTAATTTGTTTGTCGAAAAATAGTGAAGAGTCAAAGATCACTCCAAGGTTTTTGACTTGTTTGCATACTTTTGTTGAGAGAGGACCTAACTGGGCTTTCAGAGCAGTAGTGGAATCTGCCGGACAACCCAGAAGTAAAACCTCTGTTTTATCCTCATTTAACTGCAGAAAATTATTTGTCATCCACCTCTTAATATCATCTACACATTCCAATAACACATCAAATGAAGCAGTGTTGTCAAGCCTTACTGGAAGGTAAAGCTGAGAATCATCTGCATAGCAGTGATATGAAATGTTATACTTCTGAAAAATGAGGGCCAAGGGGAGCATATAAAGGGAAAACAATAAAGGTCCCAAAATAGATCCCTGGGGCACACCAAATAAAACAGGCGCAGATGATGAGGAATAATTTCCTAAATTGACAGAAAAAGTCCTCTTTTCGAGGTAGGAAGCAAACCATTGTAATACAGTGCCCCTGACACCCACCATATGTTCTAGCCGTTCAAGAAGAATGTTGTGGTCGATGGTATCAAATGCAGCACTCAGGTCTAACAAAACCAGCACAACACAAGAGCCTGAATCTAAAGCAAGCAAGATATCATTCGTTACCCTCAACAAAGCTGACTCAGTGCTATGTAATGACCTAAAGCCAGATTGGAACATGTCCAAAATATTAAAAGAATTCAAATAAAACTGGAGCTGTGAAAAAACGACTTTCTCTAAAAGCTTAGAGATAAAAGGCAGTTTAGAGATCGGTCGATAATTACTGCACATTTCTGGATCAAGTTGAGGTTTTTTCAACATTGGATGCACAATTGCATGTTTGAAACTAGCTGGAACGACACCTTTGGCTAAAGAGCTGTTTATGATAGCAGTTACCATCTGACTAATGGTAGAAAAAACATCCTTAAAAAGACGAGCCGGGATAATATCCAATTTAGAACCAGAACACTTCATAGTAGAGACTATATCAGCTAGCTGAGTTGGAGAGACAGGTTTAAAGTTTGACAAGCAACTCATAGGACAGGGCAGTTGTAAATGACATGGCTCAGAGGGAAGAATGGAACTTCTAATATCCCGGAAGAGACCCGTAATGTGCTAAACCGAACCGACCCGGACCCGTCTATTATTTCAAAAGTTGGACCCGGACCCGTGCAGATCCGAGAAACGCCGTGCCCGGACCCGACCTGGACCCGTTTATTATTTGAAAACTGGACCCGAACCCGACGGCAAGACACAAACCCGACTGGACCCGATTGTCACATATTATTTCACACAAGTTGCGAAAAATAAAACTTTTTGTCTTACATAATTTTAGTCGTCGTCGTCTCACTTTCTTGTAACGTTACCTGACTGACTGTGATGCATTGCAATCCACCGACAAGAAAGTTCTATTCACCTATATGTAGGTACCCGTGCGATCGGACTCGATCAGAGCCAGAATGAGTCAGATCAGCACTGCTTGTGTTTTTTTGCAACTTGTAAAAGTAGGTAAAGAAAAGAGAAATAATAAAAAAAAAGCGATCTCTCTTTCTCTCTCTCTGCCGTTAGAAGCAGAGCGCGCGGCCGCGCCCAGACTCAGTCAGAGAGAGTTAATGCAACTGCACGCACGGTAATGATGGATACCTTTGTGTGCAGTGGGGAAACAGATCTTTACTATATTTAAGTTTATTTTATTTCTATATTTTATTTCATGTTTTTCTTGGTAGTAATTATTGATATGTAGGTAGGCTACTATGTATACGTGTCATTTTGAGTTCGTGTTCCTATTATGTGACATAGTAAATGGTTCAAATCTCAAAAATGCTTGCAGACTTTGAGTTACACACTCATATTTAAATATATTTCAAATCAGCAACAAAATCTGATAGCCTCGCGAGACCATCCTGATCTCGCGAGCTTTCAAGGTTTCACTCGCAGATCAGTCTGGATACTTTCCGTTAAAGAAAATTTGGGAGCAGTTCACCAAACGAACGTCCAATCAGCGTTGGCTTTGAGGCGGGTTGAGGTGTGACGCAACGAGAAGCGCGACAGTTCAGTCTTAAGAACATATGGCGGGTTCGGCGGATGAAACTAGCATCAGTGTGGCTATCGAGCAAGTTTTATCGGAATTACAGAGCTAACGAGCCTTTACCTGCAGCAGCAAGAGTAGCCTGGCTTGTGGTTGTGTTTTCGTCGTCGCTCTCATACTTCGTTGATCTGATTGGTTGATTTGGCCCGTCTATCACCAACATAGGCCAATCAGCTAACCAGTATTTTCGCCCCTTACCAAAACTACTTCAACGGAAGGTTTCCAGATGGATATGCGGAGCAAATCCATCTGGCGGAGTCAGGTTAAAAATCTGAGGTGAATTGTCACATAAATGTTTTCTATGACTCTCAAATTCGTTAAAAAAACCCCCAACATTTTAGGCTGATCCAGCTAGCGCGCATGTGCAGTCTCAAGTTTGTCGCATGTCATGTTTCTTTGGCAACCGGAGCTTCCAGCAGAGAGCACATATGATAGCAAATAAATAATGTCAGCGGCCATGGCACTGAACGAGCAATTGTTATTATAAGTTAGTTCAAAAGGACAAACGGTTAAGTTAGTTATTATGCGAGTTAACTCGAGTCAGAATGCACATGTGCAAAGTTGCATTTGTCATCCATCACCGTGACATCAAGTGGACTTTTAAAGCTGAAATACTGAGTGGATTAAGCTTGGAATAACGAGAGAAAAAACATGGATAGAACTTTCTTGTCGGTGGATTGCAATGCATCACAGTCAGTCAGGTAACGTTACAAGAAAGTGAGACGACGACGACTAAAATTATGTAAGACAAAAAGTTTTATTTTTCGCAACTTGTGTGAAATAATATGTGACAATCGGGTCCAGTCGGGTTTGTGTCTTGCCGTCGGGTTCGGGTCCAGTTTTCAAATAATAAACGGGTCCAGGTCGGGTCCGGGCACGGCGTTTCTCGGATCTGCACGGGTCCGGGTCCAACTTTTGAAATAATAGACGGGTCCGGGTCGGTTCGGTTTAGCACATTACGGGTCTCTTCCGGGTCGGGCATGAATTTTTGGACCCGTGAAGACCTCTATTTCTGAGAGTATTCTGTCAGAGGCTTTGCCAGTAGTGTACGCGAACCGCACGGACTTACAACCCGCCTTGATTCAACTGCTTTATTCTGTGTGCGTCTTTACAAGTAAGAATCTGTATTTTGTTGTTCTTTTACTATCATTGCAAAGGCTAGATTGGTAGGCTGCATTCCAAACCGCATACTTCCCTACTATTTAGTATGGGAAAAAGAGTAGGCGAGCGAAAAAGTATGTATGAATCCAAAAGAGTAGGCGAGAATTACCTGGGTGATGCACTAATTATCGCGAGATTCGGACTTAAGTGCGTTCGAATATGCCTACTTTCCTACTATATAGTAGGCAAAAACAGTAGGCTACGTGAAGGAAGCAGTACGTTCGAAACATCAGTATTCATCATAAAAGAGTAGGGGAGAAGTTCCCGGATAGCTTACTGCTTCCGGCCCGATTTTTGAGTGCTCAACGTGCTCAACCGATGGATACTCTTCATTCCCAGGAGGCCACGCGAGAGGATACGTCATTATCAAACATCACGGAGATCAGCGACGCGGGGGTTTTCAAATGTGAGTAAACACGGTTCCTTATGTGTTAAACTACTATAGAGTAAACGTTTTAACTGTTGAAGGTGTAAAGTAGTTAGACAGTATAGTAGGCTATAGTTGTGATTTTGCTGTAAAAACATGTTTTGTATAGCTAGTGTAATCTATTTGAGTTGTTACAATACCTGAAGGCCACTAGAGGGCACCCCCGTGTTGTTGGTTGTTATTGTTGCTGTATGCCGAATAAACTTGTGCAAACAATGCAGTGCGATCTCCGGTGTTCCTCGTGGAGTATCCTGAGACACAAATAAAGTAATTAAGGTCATTATAGCATATTGATGCATACATAACATAAATTGGCGACGAGAATAAAGTTCCCACCGCAAATATCGAGTCAGAAAGAGGAAAAAAAAAGGATGGCTTCTACGATCATCGGACAAATCGAGGCATTCGACGAGGCAAGAGAATGTTGGCCTACGTATGTTGAACGTTTTGAACACTTTGTGGGACAAATGACATTAGTGTAGAGAAAAGGGTGTCAGTTTTTCTCAGTGTAATGGGGGCATCGACCTATGGACTATTGCGTAGTCTAATTGCACCAGTTAAGCTCGGGACGATGGAATATGGAGAGATTGTGAACACACTTCAAGGGCATTTTACCCCCAGGCCCATCGTGATTGCAGAGAGGTTCAAATTTCACAAACGAAATCAAGCAGAAGGAAAAAGTGTTGCACAATATGTGGCAGTGTTAAAGGGTTAGTTCACCCCAAAATGAAAATTAAGTCATTAATTACTCACCCCCATGCTGTACCAACCCCGTAAGACCTTCTGATCGATTTATCTGATGGCTGATCGATTGCTCCTGTCTGCCTCGCTGCCTGCTGCTGTGTGTGAGTGTGTTTGCTCCGAGGCTGTTAGCTCCGTCTAAGCCTCGCATTTCTTTTTGTTTTGAACCATCATTTACTATCATTTCTAGTTGTTTATACTACTAATTACAGTTTACCTAACAGATTAACCTAACATCGCTAGCTTCCGTTATTGTTAGCACAACACGCTAGTATCTCGCTAGCCTGTTAAGGCGCCACCCGTGCGCTCAGTTATTTATTTTTCTCGTGCGTGCCCGCGCATCTGAGTTCATAAAAAGCCCAGGTGAGTAAGAATCAGTCAACAAACACGGTGAGTAATGTCTTGTCCTGTTATTGTCACTTGCACCTCATGCCATATGTTTACCATAGCCTTCCCCGTCGGCATAGGGTTTATATGTGATAAATGCAAGGAGACAGTCAGTCTGACGGAGAAGATTTCAGAATTAGAGACACGCATCCAAACTTTAATTGAGGATAGTAAGTGTGCTCGAGCTTTAGATACTACTTTGGATGCGCCTAGCATAGTGAACCATTTACATGATTCGGTTCCGGCTGAGTTATTGCCTGAATGCTGTTGATTGTGCCCTGGTAATTGGCGATTCTATTACACGGAACGTGAAAATAGAGACACCAGCCACCATAGTCACATGTTTGCCGGGAGCCAGAGCGCCTGACATCAAAGCAAATTTAAAAGTGCTGGCTAATGCTAATCGTAAATTCTCTAAGATTGTTATTCACGTCGGCACTAATGATGTTCGACTTCGCCAGTCGGAGATCACCTAAATTAATATTAAAGAGGTGTTTGAACTCGCAAGTACGATGTCAGGCACTGTAATCTGCTCTGGCCCCCTTCCTGTTCGAAGGAGTGATGAGATAGTTAGTTAGTAGATTGTGTTCACTCAATGGCTGGTTGTCTATTTGGTGTCCGCAAAATAATATAGAATTCATAGACAATTGGAAAAGTTTTTGGGGCAAGCCTGACCTGTTGAAAAGAGATGGTATTCATCCCACCTGGGATGGTGCTGCTCTTCTCTATAGTAATTTGGCTCATAGTCTTAGAGATAAAACATGACAATCTGGGGCTCAGGTCAGGAAGCAGACAAACTGGCTAAACCGACCGTCTGCTAGCGGCCTCACGTCACCAAGGTCAGATAAATCCCATCGCATAGAGACTCTTTCACCTAGATATCATCATATAGAGACTGTGTCTGTTCCTCGAATTTGGAAATCCAAAAAACTGCCAAACCTTTCGAAGGTTAAAAATCTAATTGATGTTCAACAAATAAAAAACAGATATAATACAGATGAGCAAACGATAAAGCTTGGGTTGCTGAATATTTGATCCCTTAATTCAAAATCGCTCATAGTTAATGATAAGATTAAAGACTATAACCTAGATGTGCTGTGTTTGACAGAAACCTGGCTAAAACCAAACGATTACATTACTTTAAATGAGTCCACTCCACAAGATTATTGTTATAAACATGAGCCTCGTCCGAAAGGTAAAGGGGGAGGTGTTGCTGTAATTTATAGTAATATTCTCAAAACCACTAAGAAATCTAGTTTTAAATATACTTCTTTTGAAGTGTTGGTGCTTAATGTAAAAATTTATAGTGTAAACAATAAATCACGTTTGAGAATTCTGCTGGCTACTGTATACAGGCCACCATAAATTTTTTTTATCAAAGAATTTGCTGACTTTCTATCAGAATTAGTATTGGCTGCAGATAAAGTCCTAATTGTTGGTGATTTTAATATACATGTAGATAATGAAAAAGATGCATTGGGATTGGCATTTAAAGACATTATAAACTCAATTGGAGTGAGACAACACGTGTCAGGACCTACTCATTGTCGTAATCATACTCTAGATCTAATACTATCACATGGAATAGATGTTGATGCCGTTGAAATTCTGCAGCAGAGCGACGACATCTCCGATCATTATCTAGTCTCGTGTAAATTACATTTAGCCAAGGCTGCAAAGCCGACTCAGTGTTATAAATATGTTAGACCTATCACTTCTGCCACTAAAGATTGCTTTATCAATAATCTTCCAAATCAGTTTCATAATCTCAGCATCCCAGATAGCTTAGAAGAACTTGATATTGCAACAGAAACTTTTAACTCTCTCTTTTCCAGCACTTTAGACACAGTTGCTCCGCTGCGCTTAAAGAAGATTAAAGAAAATAGTCCAACGCCGTGGTACAATGAGCACACCTGGGCCCTTAAGAGAGCAGCCAGAAAAATGGAGCGAAACTGGAAGAAAACAAAACTAGAGGTATTTCGGATTTCATGGAAGGAGAGCTCGATTGCTTACAGAGAGGCCTTAAAAGATGCTAGAACTAATTATTTTTCAACCCTATTAGAAGAAAATAAACATAATCCTAGGTATTTATTTGAACAAGTGACTAAACTAACGAAAAAGAAAGCTTCAAGCCCAGAAGTTTCCAAGAAACACAGCAGTAATGACTTTATGAACTTCTTCACTTATAAGATTGATAATATCAGGGACAAAATTATAACTATGCAACCGTCTACTACAGTATCGCATCAGGGAGTATATTGTAGTCTCCGTGAGGAACATTTTGATTCATTTGTTGCTATAGGAGAGGAAGAATTTTGCAAAATTGTTAATTCATCTAAATCGACAACTTGTATGCTAGACCCTATACCGACTAAGCTACTGAAAGAGATGCTTCCAGAGGTCATAGATCCTCTTCTAGATATCATTAATTCATCTTTGTCATTAGGATACGTACCAAAAACCTTTAAGTTGGCTATGATTAAACCGCTTGTTAAAAAACCGCAACTTGATCCTACAGAATTAGTCAATTACAGGCCAATCTCGAATCTGCCTTTTCTGTCAAAGATACTAGAAAAAGCAGTATCCTCACAACTGTGTTCCTTTTTAGAAAGAAATAATATCTGCGAGGATTTTCAGTCCGGATTTAGACCGTACCATAGTACTGAGACTGCTCTCATTAAAGTCACAAATGATTTGCTCCTATCATCCGATCGTGGTTGTATCTCTCTATTAGTGTTACTTGATCTTAGTGCTGCATTTGATACTATCGACCACAACATTCTTTTAAATAGACTAGAAAACTATGTTGGCATTAGCGGAATTGCACTAGCATGGTTTAAATCATACTTATCTGGCCGTTTTCAGTTTGTAGCAGTAAGTGAAGAGATGTCTTATCGATCACAAGTTCAGTATGGCGTACCACAAGGCTCAGTACTAGGACCGCTGCTGTTCACTCTGTACATGCTACCATTAGGAGATATAATTAGGAAATATGGAATTAGCTTTCACTGTTATGCTGATGATACTCAGCTGTATATTTCTTCAAAACCTAACGAAACTTACCAATTCACAAAATTAACGGAATGCATAGCTGATATAAAAAATTGGATGACCAGTAATTTCCTATTACTAAATTCTGAAAAAACAGAGATTCTAATCATTGGACAAAAAACTTCCTCACCTAATAACCTAGAATACTGTCTAACACTTGATGGCTGCTCTGTTAAGTCTTCGTCGTCAGTTAGGAACCTGGGCGTGCTCTTTGATACCAATCTTTCATTTGAAAGATGACATTCACGTGTCTAGTATCTGTAAAACCGCATTTTTCCATCTTAAAATATATATCTAAATTACGTCATATGCTCTCACTGACAAATGCGGAACAATTAGTTCATGCTTTCATGACCTCAAGGCTAGATTATTGTAATGCTCTACTGGGTGGTTGCCCTGCACGCTTATTAAACAAACTACAGCTAGTTCAAAACGCAGCCGCTAGAGTTCTTACCAGAACCAGGAAGTATGACCATATTAGCCCGGTTCTGTCAACACTGCATTGGCTGCCTATTAAACATCGTATAAATTTTAAAATATTGCTGATTACTTACAAAGCACTAAATGGTTTAGCTCCCCAGTACTTGAGCGAGCTCTTAACGCATTATAGTCCTGCACGTCTATTGCGATCTCAAAATTCTGGCCAGTTGATAATACCTAGAATATCAAAATCGACTGCTGGCGGTAGATCCTTTTCCTATTTAGCACCAAAACTTTGGAACAATCTTCCTAACACGGTCCGGGAAGCAGATACAGTCTGTCAGTTTAAATCTAGACTAAAAACACATCTCTTTGGCTTAGCATACACATAACACATTATAGATTTCTATAATTCAATGTTAGGCTGCATAGATTAGATCAGCCGGAACCGGGAACACTTCCCATAATTCCTGATGTACTTTGTACATCATAAGAAGGATGGCGTCTATGCTAATATTAGTCTCTCTGTTTATCCCGAGGTTTACAGCAGACCGCCGGATCCAGGGCATATCCAGATCTGATGAAGGACCATCACATGGACACGACGACACGCATTATCAGGGCTGTGAAGGCCCATGGACACCTCACCACACTCATCTCCTCACCGGCCGGATGACCCAACCCAACCAGATGAACTGGATAATATCGTGAAAGTTCTGATCCCATCTGACTCCTGACATTATGCTGCCTAACTCATAATCATACACTGTTCATTCGTTGGCCAAAGGAGGACTGGCCCCCCGACTGAGCCTGAGTTCTCCCAAGTTTTTTTCTCCATTCTGTCACCTGATGGAGTTTTGGTTCCTTGCCACTGTTGCCTTCGCCTTTTGGCTTGCTTAGTTGGGGACATTTAATTTTCAATTGAACAATACTATTACAACATTGTTTTCCTGTTATCTCTGTAAAGCTGCTTTGAAACAATTTGTATTGTAAAAAGCGCTATATAAATAAAGGTGACTTGACTTGACTTGACCTTCGTTCATCTTCGGAACACAAATAAAGATATTTGTGATTAAATCTGAGAGCTGGATCACTCCTCCATAGGCTTCTAAGGGAATGAAACTTGACAGCCCCGAAAAGTCATTAAAGACATCGTTAAAATAGTCCAAGTGACTATAGTGACTCGGTCTTAAGTTTATCAAGCGACGAGAATACTTTTTGAGCACAAAAAACAAACAAAAATAACGACTTTCTTCAAGTATTCACTTCCTTCTCTGTTTGGCCTTTGGATTTCACTCAGTGTAATTGCGTAGCGCTTCTGTGTTATACATCACACGTAGGCTCACTATTGGCCGACGCTGGTCATGTGTGTGATGCATGTGACGTTCAACCAGAAGCGCTACGCAATTACACTGAGTGAAATCCAAAGGCCAAACAGAGAAGGAAGTGAATACTTGAAGAAAGTCAAATCGGTGGCAACTGCACGTCCAATGGCGCGGGCGCCTCTGACGTGCGACCAATGAGCCAACTCTACGTCATTACACGTCAGAGCCCGCCGAGGGGGTGCCAAGTCCCCGAATTTGCCATTATGGCAGGTCTTCGTTCATTCATAGTCTGTCTGACATATATTAGAAGCGATGTGTGTCATGGATTTGCACTGAATTGATTCTCAAAAATACGGAACAAAGTGCGTTCCGTATCAGTTCAATACGGAACAAGACTTATGTGTCAAATACAGAATGATTCCGTATTATACGGAACGATTGAGAAATATGAACGGCGCGTTTAGCGGAAAATAATTTGTGGTACGTACGTGTAAAAGTGGCTACCCCCGTACGGCGCGAGCTCCGCTATGATGGAAAGACAATAGTTCGACCCGCGCTGTCTACGGAAAGAAGCAGAACGTATGATTTCAGTATTTTTACTGGAGAGAAGACATCACTGCTGCGGCAGTGTAGAAAATTTGCCAGAGAAACTGAGCTCCTGTGGGAGCAGGGGAGACATCACTGCTGTGGCAGTGTAGAAAATTAGCCGGAGAAAACAGAGCTCCTGCGGGAGCAGAGGAGACCGATGTTTGTCTTTTCGTGCGTTATCGAAGACGCGAGGAAGAGGAGGAGAGATTCAGACATCCGAAGTTTAAGTGGCCGAGCAAAGACAGCAGTTCACATTTAGAACGGTTTAGACTGTCTGGGAAAGTAGACGAGATGAAATAATATCCTGTCGATTATTAAACGAACCCTCAATGTTTCTATGGCTAGGGTCACATTCCCTGCCGATTTGTTCGTTTTGAATCGGAAAAAACAGTGAGCTGTGGTTTAAATCGCTTCAAAAATTAATGAAAATACATTTATGCTATAACTTTAAGTTTCTAAGCGATTTTTTGTAGATAAATTGCATGGCAGTGTTAACGATAGGTTATTTGTGATTCTGTGTGCAATCTGCACGTAATATGCGACTTACCGTTTACGTGTGAGAGTTTATCACTAGGAAGCCTCGCGTAAATGACGACAAATCATTTGTACGGAACAGATTTAAAACGAGTGATTCCCAATCAAAAACGAGGATCCAGGGCAGTATAACTGGCTCGTGATTAATAACTGAAATAACTTCGATGCAAAGTTCAACCAGGGACGGAAAACGAAAAGTTTTTTGAGCTGAGCACTCACGGACTGGACTGGCCGGGTCTGAAACTGCAGCGCAGCTTAGGCTAGGCTGAGGCCTGCGGCGGCCTGACGCTGGAGAAACGCCCGTTCCTTCGCGTGAAGAGGGTGGCATTGCCTTATTGCCAATTTCTCTATGGCAGGAATTGTTTGAATGCGGTCCGGTTTAAAGAAATACCCGGAAGTAGATAGCATAGCATGTTTCGCCGGCGGTGGCAAGGACCCGTTTGTTTGGCCTGACGCCCGCGAGATAACTCCAGAGGATTGCGACAAAGATTCCTGATTCTGGTGGACGAAAGATTCTTCATCGAACGGGAAGAGCTCAGTTCAGACGTGTTTAGGAAGGTACTGCTTGGTCAAATGCTGTTATGCTGCAAAAACTGCCAATGCAACGAGGTGAGACCGCTGGGTATTTATAGCTCTCATCGTTGATTGCTGAGTGCTCTCCACCCGTGTTAATTATCTGCGCGTGCTCCTCCCAAACTTTGTTAAATAAAACATCATTTCATACACATTTATCACACAGCCTGACTAGACGTGTAAAGGATGTCAGTGGACGCCTTCACAACCTCTTAAAAACTACTCGGGCAATTAAATTAATTATTGCAGTATTAACCATGCAAGGATTAAGCACAGCTTTTGCATATTTCACAAGGATTTCATAGAGGGCCATGATGGACTATAAATCCACGTGGAAAAGACGTCGCCAGGTGACGTCCTCTCACCCGATACACTATATATTGAACTACGTAGCTAAAAGTTAAAATAACAATTATACATGCAACTGTAGACATGTACAAATGTATCTGAATGCATTTTTAGGAAATGTTCTGTGTTACATATTTTTACCGATTTATGCCGTCCTACCTAACTATTTTTGGCCAGGGACACGACGTTGCCGTCGGACCAATGTTTGCTGGGATGTATATATTATATCTATGGTTGCGCTTGTGATAACGCGTCGTAGGTCACATGATAACGTCACATGATAATGTCAACATGGCGGATGATGTCCGGATCGCATTCATACTATAGATTTTGCTATAAAGTACCTACTCTTTTAGTGCTCGTTAAGTAAGTACTCATTGAAATTAAGTACATACTCATTGAGTATGCGGTTTGGAACGCAGCCATAGTGTTTCGTCTGTTTAGTGCAAGCGGCAACATTCTAATCTGACAAATGAAGCCTACCCGGAAGTGCGAAAAACTGCAATACATCGAAAATCCGCTAGGGGCAGGTCCCAAAAGGGAGCAAATGTCCATAGACCTGGGCCGTTTCTCAATATGCGTTCTTGTCTGTACTTGTGTTCTTGTGGACTTGTGAAACATCATCAGTCACTGCCCAAGCACTGTCCCAATTCAAAGTTCACATCTAGCCAAGAACAGTTCAAATCCCCGGATGTGTTCTTGATCCGCCCCGTTTACCGAGGATGCATCGAGAGGTGACTTGTGCGGACTTGAGACAGGCATGTATCCCAGAATGCATCTCGCACCAACCAGCAAGCGTCAATAGCAGAGGAGAAAACCCGCGTAATATCAAAATACTAATGTTATTGTGTCATGAAATGTAATTTTAAGAGTGTTTCAGTCGAGAATGTAGTTGTTTAAAGCTCAAATCTGTGGTTTGTTTATGAAGATAGCACCAATTTTAAAAATGTATCTGACGCTTTCGGAGTTGTGTGATCCAGGCGATCAGCAGGCTTTCAGCGCTCATTAACCCGACTGGAACAGCTTTTCCTCGGCTAGTGCTTCCGACGTGTGCCGCTGGCTCTGGTGTCTCTAGTCTAGTGGATAAACATGACGTATATTCATCTTGTGTTGATCTTTGGTCTCACTCATTAATCTATATTTGTTCCATGGCAAATCGTTTTGACTGAGGGCAAAGTGAAGTTTCATAACTTTTATTTAACTTTAACTTTGTAGCCTAATTGTTTGCTTAATTTCTCAATGTAAGTTAGCTTCTTATACCTTTAATACTGGATATTATTGATCAGTAAAAATTACATTTAACAAAAAGAGACAGGGTTGTTTTTTGTTATTTTATATAGGCCTACTTTAAAATAGGTATATTTTTTATATTTATTTTAACATTCTCTTCACTATATGTAAAATAAAATGACACAACCCTGTCTCTTTTTGACAAATGGCAATAAAAATCAAGAATGATTCAGATTTTTAAAATAAAAAAAAAAGCAGGGTTGTGTTTTAATATTTCATGTTGTTATGAATATGCAGTAAAGATAATTAATGTACACGTTGCCTGAACCACAATTGTGTGGCGATTTAGGCTAATATGTTTGTTTTTTTTTAATGAAAAGAGGCAGAATGGTCTTTTCTAAAATATTTCGTTTTATTATTGACGAAAAGAGGCAGAGTAGCATATTTTGTTTGATTGTTGCCTAAAATATACAATTTCGTATGCTATTTCATCACTCAATTCACTTCTGAGAACATTTGATGCGAGAAATCAACTGTGAAGATTTCAAATATTGGCATTTTTACGAAAATGTATGGCGAGTCGTAAATGTTTGAGTTCTGTATGAGGGTATTGCGCAATACCCGCAAGAACACATCGTCTCAAACTGTCAGCAGCGTTCTGTGTGCTCGTCACCTTGCAAGTTCATTCTTCCGAGAACAACTAGCAAGAGCGTTCTCCCCAAGAACACAAGTCCGTTCTTTGCATTCTTGGTTTTGAGAAACACCCCTGATGTTAAAATGTCTGTTTTCACAGCATAAATTCACGTTCTCTTACGAGAGGTTCTCTCGTATTGCGTAAGCTAGCTTACGCTACGGGAAAGATTTCATCTTTCTGAGAAATTGAAGCCAAAAAATTATCCTATAATTTGTATCCATTGTCAACGCAGTTCAGCTGCAGCAGACCATGAGAGGGCTAGCTAGCCGCTCATTGGTTCGCTCACGGAGAACTGCTTAAGCCTATGAGGGAGCGCGAGTGAGCCCGCGACCAATGAGAGTCTGACTCGCTCTCATTACGTCACCGCCCACCCAAACGGGTGTGGACGAGACTATAAATTCCCCGACATAGGCTGAATACTCAGATTTTTTCATTCTTCAGCGACGCTACCTGCATCTGCTGATCCTGAGAGAGAAGCCGCCGTCGTCGAGAAGGCATCTCTAGCGAGCGTCTAGGAGACTGAGGAAGCCAGCCGTCTTCGCCACCTTCAGCCGTCCTGCGAGCTAGCGCCATCCGACGGAGTTGTATCCTTTACTCAGAGAATTCAATCCTATTGTATCTAAAAGAGCGAGCGTCTTTTTAAAGATGTCTCGGAGTTCCTGCGGTTCCGCCCGCGCTCCCCTCGAGGCTGGAGACCGCCACGTCATCTACGCTCTCTGCCTCGGACCGGAGCACGCCGAGGTCGCCCTCGCCGATGGCGGCTGCGACCTCTGCGAATCAATGCCTATGTTGACACTGTGGGCTCGACTGTTGGCCGCTAAAAATGCTCCTAAGCCGACTTCGCCACCAAGGGGTTGGCCACCTCGAAACAGTCACTATCCAGATGGATTGTTGATGCCATTGCAGCAGCATACGCATCTAAAGACCTGCCATGCCCTCTGGGCATCAGGGCTCATTCCACTAGAGGCATGGCCTCATCGTGGGCATGGTCCAGCGGAATTTCCATTCACGACATTTGCGTGGCAGCGGGATGGGCTTCCCCCTCCACCTTTGTCAGATTTTACAATCTGGAAGTACCCGCCTTGCAGGCTAAACTACTAGCAGTCTAGTGTGTTTTTAGCTCTTCTGGTTGAGCTGCACTATAGGGGGTTAATTACACAGACCGAGTTCGCTCTGTCCCTCTCTATCATGTGCTTATTTACTACACAATCACCGGCCCGCTCCGCTGGCCTTTTGTCACATACATATATTTATTCCCACTAATAGAGTTCCCCGGGGTCCCCCCCTGGGACTAATAGTGGATGCTGAGCACGCACGGCGTTGACCAGGTGTTCCCGTAGCGTAAGCTAGCTTACGCAATACGAGAGAACCTCTCGTAAGAGAACGAATCGGTTACCTAACGTAACCTCGGTTCTCTCTAGATGAGGGAACGAGTATTGCGTTCCTGGCCGTGCTTGTGCTACTAGCGTTTTTCGCTTCAGTATATGAAAAAAACAGAGTATTCAGCCTATGTCGGGGAATTTATAGTCTCGTCCACACCCGTTTGGGTGGGCGGTGACGTAATGAGAGCGAGTCAGACTCTCATTGGTCGCGGGCTCACTCGCTTTATGGTGTTTTGAGAAATGTATTTGTACATTGTTTTTATTTATAAAAATAGAAATGCAACTTAAACAATAATCTTTTTTCTAATTAAATTATATGAAGCTAATGTGAAAATATTTAACATAAAATAGATTTTTGGCAGCTACTATATGTGACCCGCTCTGGCGAAATGAGTCGGAAGTCGCAACGTTCTATTTTAAGATATGGGCCGATTATGTGGAAAAATAATGAAATAATAAAAAAAAACTTTTTTGGCTAATTTCATTCAAAAGACATTCAAAAATAATCTCCCGAAGTTTCATAGTCCATATAAATGAGTAAATGTATTTAAATGACTATTAAAGTTTATAAAGTTGTAGGCCTACTAAATTCGCTGGAAATTATTGCTTTTCTCAACTCCTCTAATCACTTCTGAGCATTTCCCGGGTATCCCCTGAAACGTCACTATCTCTGCTCTCCAAATATGGTGTTGCACGTTGTACAACCAATCAAAAAGCTTAGAAAATGTACACAAACGCTGATCATTTGGCAATGGGAAGCCCCGTTTCGACTGACCGGCACGCGATCGGTCCAGCCACCCTCCTCTCAGACTCGCGCTCGGTGTAAACAAGCTAGCAGATCTCATCAGAAAGATTAAATATTAATTTGAGAAATGTCGCTGTCAAAAGAGAGCAAAGTCACCAACGCGTTGAACTCACTGGAGGCTTCTAACCTAAGCTCTGCTGCTGATCAGCAAGAGTGCACATACTCGTGTGCGGTGCGTATGCGGTGCGGAAGCAGCACGCGCTATAGATAGTGCTCATGCTGCGTGCATTTGCTGTGCGCAACTGATCAGCGGCTGTACCACACACACATTTACTCACTATTTGTATTTCAAATCCAGAAATTATCATCAAGTTTTATTTTAAAAAAAGTTGTCACCAGTGCGATTCTCTTTTTACAGATATGCACTCTTAGACGTATTCATGTTAAAACACACTTTTAACATCGCATTATTAATGCATTAGCCTACTTAGGCCTACACACACACACACACACACACACACACACACACACACACACACACACACACACACACACACACACACACACACACACACACACACACACACACACACACACACACACACACACACACACACAAGCAAAAATGTAGCACCTCTGTTCAATCTTTCTGATTTTTGTAAAAGTGCCTTTTAAATTATTTATTCAAATAAAAACTTTAAAATAATTTGAGCTTCAGTCTGGTTTAATAGCATTATATATGTCTTTGGTCAAATTAAGCTGTAAAATAAATAGTTCATCTCTTTAAATGCAATGGATTTTGAAAGATATCAACAAAAAATGGGCAAAAAACTTTAAACGCAATTTTCTCAGGTTTTCAATTGGAAAAAGAGGGCAGACGACCATAATTCAAATGTGTATATCTTTACAACCATTTAAGGTATGACTTTGACTAGGATATCATTTTAAAGTGTATGGTCTCCTCTTTCCATTAATACCAAAATCTCAATTTTAAAATTTGGGTCACTGTGACTCATTTTGCTGGATCAGGTCACATATGTAAAAAGGTAACACTTTATTTTGATGGTCCACTTTAGACATTCTACTGACTATAGGTAACTGCAACTACATGTTAACTTACTCTATTAACCCTAACCTAGCAGTCTACTAATACTCTGAGTTAGTTGACATGTAGTTACTATAGCCTGACGTTACAGTTAGTAGAACTGTACTAGAACTATAACATTATTAATTATGGACAGACTTATAATGAGACAGACGAGATATAATAAATACTTATATAAAGAGGTATATACAGTGGTGCTCAGAATTAATGGTACCCCTGGTAAAAATGATAAAAAATGGCTATAAAAAATAAATCTGCATCGTTTATCCTTTTGATCTTTCATTCAAAAAATTGGCAAAATCCTAACCTTTCATTGAAGTAAAAGATTTAAAAGTGGGGGGGAAATCACAATTTAAAATAAATGTTTTTCCCCAAAACACGTTGGCCACAATTATTCATACCCTTTTATTAAATACCTTTTTGCAATCTCCTTTTGCCAAGATTTCAGCTCTGAGTTTTCTCATATAATGCCTGATGAGTTTGGAGAACCCCTGACAAGAGATCAGAGACCATTCCTCCATACAGAATCTCTCCAGATCCTGCAGATTCCCAGATCCATATTGGTGCTTCTTCTCTTCAGTTCAGCCACACATTTTCTATATGGTTCAGCTCAGGGAACTGGGACGGTCATGGCAGAAGCTTCATTTTGTGCTCCCTAACACATTTTTGTGTTGATTTTGATGTTTGTTTTGGATCGCTGTCCTGATGGAAGATTCAACCACGGCCCATTATAAGATTTCTAGCAGAAGGCGTCAGGTTTTGATTTTTTATCTGTTTGTATTTGATAGAATCCACAATGCCATGTATCTGAATAAGAAGTCCAGGACCTCCAGCAGAAAAATAGGCCCACAACATTAAAGATCCAACGGTATATTAAATTACACATGGGATACTTTGTATCCTTGTGTGCACCAAACCCATCTAGCGTGTTTGCTGCCAAAAAGCTCTTTTTTTTAGTTTAATCTGACCACAGAACCCAGTGCCGTTTGAAGATCCAGTCGTGTCTGACCACTGAATATGCTGGAGTTTGTATTTGGAGGAGCGAGGAGCATTTTTCTTAAAACCCTCCCAAACAACATGTGGTGATGTAGGGACAGACTTATAATGAACAGACAGATATAATAAATTAAATTTATAAAGAGGGATATACAGTGGTGCTCAGGAAATTTAAAGGAAACCCCTGGGGAAAAATTTTATAAAAAATTGGGTATAAAAAATAAATCTGCACGTTTTTCCTTTTTATCCCTTTTATTCAAAAAAATTGGGAAAAACCAAAACCTTTTATTGAAGTAAAAGATTTAAAAATGGGGGGGGAAACACAATTTAAAAAAAATGTTTTTCCCCCCAAAAAACGTTGGGCCCCAATTA
>JAZAVI010001372.1:0-19321 GCA_036326025.1 Chrosomus eos
GTGACCAAGAATGTTTGGCATGAGGTGAATGTTAAATAACAGGAAAACCAAAGTGTTTTTGTCCATTGCACAAGCTAATCCTTAAAGGTGTTGTATGTAATTTTTTTGACTGTGCTAAAGCATAAAAATACCATAATATGTTTGCAGATATTTAGGAAACATGCTGAATTAACATTTTCTTTGAAAAACACACCCAGTTAATCTATATAAATAAAAATAAACTTATTCTACTTTGAAATGTGATTCTTTGTCGGATTGTTTTGATTTGTGTGACTCCGCCCACTGACAATTCACCCAATGGTATTTCAACACCGGGTTGCCAGTTAGTGGGAAACTCCGCGTATTGCAGCCGAGGAAGCAGCGACCGAACTGGGTCAGATTCTACATGACCTTATAATCCTCGAAACCCATCTAAAACGCTCTATGACCAGAGGAATGTTAAAACGCAGATATATTAGCTGATGAAATGACAGTGTAAAGGCCATTGCACACATAGTCAGAAATTTTCGAATGTTAAAAAAAAAATTTGACCTCACGTTATGTCAATCCCACTTGCACACTGCCTCCGAAACTTTCGTCCGTCATTAAAAAAAAAACGGATTGGGTTCGATTTTCTGCATTTTTCGCTCCCGTGAAAACGTGTGTTTTGACAATTCAGAGCCACCGAATCACGAATCCGAAAAAAACGCATACGAAAAATTTCGGACTCAGTGTGCAAGGGCCTTAAAGCTTGTCGCGCTCGTTCCGTGGTGCGTGATCTCAATCTGGCAACCCGTGTGAGCGTCGAGTCGAGGAGGAAGGGTGAGAGAAACAACTCTCTCCAATATTTTGATATGCAAAACTTACTTTCTATGTTTAATGAGTCTGACACATTGATCCAGAAAACTAAAAAATTGCAAATATCTGCCAATATATCAGCCTTGGCGATATATCGATCAACCACTACGAATAATGCAATTAGATCAAACAACTCATCGATTAATCGTGAAATGATCATTTTCTTTTTGCGATGTCACATGCTATCAGTCAAGTTGCGACAGTACGTATACCTTTCTCTTGTTGTGGTAGGTGATGTACACGATGGCAACAAGAAAGGCGATGACAACCAGATGAAAGAAGAAGTGGGAATCTTCATCTTTGGTTGTATAGATGACTGTGTCCTTGATGCTTACATCTATTTTTTCAGAGGGGAGATTTTCGTAAGGGTTTTTCCCCAAACCATCATCATCATCTTCATCTTCATCTTCGGTTTCTGTAAAGGGCCGGTCTGGTTCTGGAGACTTGCTGTCAGCCATGTAATCTAAGTTGCTCTCTTGTTTATCTCCTGCCGGGGTGGAGACTGGCTTGTTTGCCGGTGCATTGGTGGGCTCTGGTGTGGTTTTGTGTTGATCTGGTGTGGTTTTCTGCGGGGCTGGTGTGGTTTTCTGCGGGGCTGGTGTGGTTTTCTGCGGGGCTGGTGGTGGTTTTGTGTTGATCTGGTGTGGTTTTCTGCGGGGCTGGTGTGGTTTTGTGTTGATCTGGTGTGGTTTTCTGCGGGGCTGGTGTGGTTTTGTGTTGATCTGGTGTGGTTTTCTGCGGGGCTGGTGTGGTTTTCTGCGGCTCTGGTGTGGTTTTGTGGTGATCTGATGCAGATATGGTGATGGTAACGTCTTCTGCTTTGGTGCTGCTGTTGGAGTCGATAGCAGGAGCTGCCGTCGCTTTCGAAACCGGGCTCGAAACCTGACCACTGATGCTCTGGACACTCACGTTCTTATGAGGTGTTTCTAGGTTGTTTTGGGTTGTAATGCCTTTAGTGTCCGGTGCAATACCAGCTGTGGAGGGAAACAAGCAACATTAAGAGCGTTTGCATCGGTCTAGGGTTGGAAATCGAAAATCGGGTCCAATTCTGTATTAGAATACTCAGGAATCAGATACTTATTATAAAATTAAAATTGATTAATTTGTGAGCATTTCAATGACTTTTAAACCATTCAAGTGTGAGACGACTTTGCTGCATGTGTATCAGTGTATTGGATCCGTGCAGCTCTTAAAGTGACAGCAACCTAATATTCCTGCTGTAGTCTCTATAATAACACTAATCAAACAACAAAAGACTAAATAACTTTTGTAACTATATTTGTAATGTACTATATTTTATTTATAAACTGCAGTGTTAATTTACATTTGATTAGTTTCTGTACCTGAATACCTGAAAATCTTTTTATTTTTAAAGCACTATTTATTTCAATCGTATCTTTGTATCAGTTGTATCTATGTTTTGCGATTGCTAATTTTTTTATTTGTTCTTTTTTAATTACTGAGTGTTTGTCTTTAAACGGTCATGAAACCCTAAACTAAATTTTCTGAGATTTGAACAGAGGTAAGTGTGTTGAACATCATTGAAGATAATCGAAAAAATCGATTCCAATTCAACCTTCGCAGGGAGTTTGACTGACCGAGGTCTGACTATTTACTTGTTTTTAAATAATGCTTGAAATCTAGCCTATATTAGTTAGGCAAGTTGTTGTTCTATGGTGTTTTTAAACCACAGGCAATAAGGCACAGGCAATTTTCTTTTGCAATAAGACTAAATGTGAATGATATTTTACCTTATTGGAATCGAAATTAAAAACCAGAGTCGATAAAATGTAAACGATACCCAACATCTGTCGAGGACACGTGTTTTCCGTTCTTAAATAACAGCATTCTTATGATACAGTATATTCCTGTGAGATATACGTTTTCCAATTATTTAATTTTTGAACTTAGGGTTGGGCGATTAAACGATAACAATGTGTATGCCCCAAAAGCAGACCATTTAAGTCCAAACGATATATATATATATATATATATATATATATATATATATATATATATATATATATACAGTATATACACACATATATATATACAGTATATATTAGGGGTGTAACGGTACACAAAAATCACGGTTCGGTACGTACCTCGGTTTTAAAGTCACGGTTCGGTACGTTTTCGATACAGCAAAAAGAAATGCCAGAGAAATTTTCTATTTATTAAAAGAAAAAATATTTTTTATATAAGTGTGAGTTTTCCTACATCTTGAAACTCAGGTTTAAATGGGGGTAATTTTTGAAGGATGAATAAATAATGTTTTGGTCATCACATTAAAAATGACATTTAAATATATATTTATTTATATAATATGTATATAATATTTGAGTTTTGAAGTGCTGGAAAAAGATGTGTGAAGTACTTGAAAGCATTTCACTATTCCAGCCAAACTGGTTACAATTAGTGTTACTATGGTGAATGTTGCTGATCTGTGGACTTAAAGCCTAATGTTATTACTAGATCATTCACTGCACAATGTTTCTCCTGGTTTCCACGTCAGCGCTGTTTGATCTAATAGAGATCTACGACTAATAACAGAGACATGTGAACACTTCTCACTAGATCTCGCAGCGATGTTATTACTTCAGTGGCGAATTCAAATGCTTTATTTACTGGATCTCTTAGCGCTGTGTAGTAACAGTGTCGCTTGATCGAGATCGGCTCGCGCTCATAGAGCTCACGCTGCACAGATAGGTTGCTGGTCCGAACTGATAAACGGTCCGTAATGCACAATATAATGAGTAGCGCATTTCGTTTCGCTTTCATTACGTTTGCCATGTGATGTTGCGCAACGTTGTGGTGGTCGCGCTCGCGCTCGCGCCAACGCGGATTTTGTCGGCAGGAAAAATGGTCCAAATAACCGTTCGGTTTGTATGCGTACCGAACCGGAAGCCTCGAACCGAAACGGTTCAATACGAATACACGTACCGTTACACCCCTAGTATATATACACACACATACATACATACATACACACACACACTATATTAAAGAGGAATATCATATATATATATATATATATATATATATATATATATATATATATATATATATATATATATATATATGATATTCCTCTTTAATATATAGTGTATGTATGTATGTGTATATATACTGTATATATACATACATACACACACTATATATATTAAAGAGGAATATCTTTAGATAAACTTGTTTGAGTGCAAAAAAAAAGAAAACTTTTTCAAAGTCTACGTTGTTTACAAAGGCTTGACAGTTGCGAAACTGACCACGTCACAAAAAACACGAGACTTCCGGTATCAGTATCAGAAAGAGTCGTGTGTGAGTTTTCTATATTGAATCATATAGTTATAATACGGTATGTAAACGTGCCATTTATTGGTTCCGAGACACAACCATTTGATGAGAAAGAAATTTAAGGAGCACAGGGGAATTCAGTCACAGGTTAGCTAACCTTCACACGAAACGTGTATGAGCTAACGTTATGGTAAATAATTAAATGACATCACTGGCCGTAGTAACAACCCGCTGAGGTTTGAAGGTAAACTATTCCACTAACCTGTTGGTTTTATTGTAGCGCAGCTCACAGAAAGGATCTGCAGTGACACTAAAACTGTGATTATTGCCATCATTGAGTCCCTGCATCGAGTCTTCCGTAACGTCGCCATCTTCAGTGATGTCGTCATTAGCGCGCATGCGCAGTGTCAGTCGCGGCGTTGTGAGGTTGCAAGATCCTCGATTTTCACGCGTAATTTGTTGCAAAAAAAAGTGTGTGTGTGTTAAAGATTAAAAATACGTTTAGTTACATACATCTGACAAGCTTTTGTTCTCATATTTGAAAGTATATTGTGAGATCAGTAACAATAGATAATGAGTTTTTACTTTTTCTGGTCTTGTGAATGTAAAACTTTCAAAGTTAAAGGACGCATGTCCTTCTGGAAAAATATGGGGTTTGTAAAAAGTAAAATGCCCAACAAATTGGGTATGTCTATCTAGAAATCAATCCAAAATGAACTGACTATGTTGCACAAATGTTAAAGTACATTTATCACAAACAGTATTGATATATTTACAAGGGTGTGGATTTACAGGATAACATCTGTGAATTATTTAGTATATTCTTTCATTTTGTTAGAAATAATATGGTAATGTACATACGAGGTTTAAGCCATGTTGATTTACATGGAGGACTGAATCAAACAGTAAAAGGAGTTTCTTATAAAGTTGTTTTTAAAATGTTTATCAGAAAAGACCATTTACAAAAAGTGATGTATTTTGTAAGTTTGTATCATTGATGTTTACACCTAAGGATTTGGTTAAACTTCTCATGCCACTATCCCTAATTATTTTATTATTTTAATTTCTGGTCATACTTTAGTTTAGGGTCCAATTCTCGCTATTAACAGAAATAGAGAATGTGAATTACATACTTTTTTTTTGCGTTTCTCATCACAATTTTCTGTGAGACACCTTAAAGAAAAGGGGAACTTTTTCTGAACATTTCAATGCATATTTTTCTCTCATCTTAAATACATGCGAGTGTTTACGTCTTACATTGAAAGAGTGAACTGCAATAATAGGCTATATATCAAACATATATACCAATAACTTTTATAACATCCCTCATAATGCTAGCAGTATTTAAAAATGTACGACTACAACTATATATGTACAATATGTAATTTTGTTGTATAGTTATTTGTATAGAAAGTTTAAAACACACTTGTGTTGCGTTTTTTCTTCATGCCTTAAAGGCACACTGTGGAACTTTTCAACCTTTATAATATATTACCAAAACCCATTGAGATGGTACATCGACTTACAATAGGTTGAATGACACGTCTGCCGAAGCCTGAAGGTGTCTGTATCGCTTTTACTAGCACTATGTAACTTCGGGTTTCGGGTAGGAACCCGAGCACAAAAAGAACTACAAAATTCGAACGCTTTACGGCATGCGTCACTTCCCCCACCACCCCAACTGCTAACGTGAGAGCTCTACTCGCGTTTGATTGCCGGCGTCTGTATGTTGTCGTCATGGCTGAATCAACAGCTACTCGAGAAAAAAGCAAAGATTTTGTCAGAGGAGACCAAAAAAAGAAAAAGTGAGAGTGATAAACTAAAAGCAAGGACGAAGATAAACATTGGTCAAGCGTTCCCTCGCTGGCGTGCGATAAAGGAGGATGAGGGATTCCCGACCGATGCTGACCTGGCCGTCATGCTTTTGGACTAGTAAGTTAAAATATATTGCTTGCACAATATCTCTACTTTTACAAATTTGTTCTCTGCCTGGCCATGTTACTGATTCTATATTGTCCTCCATTTAACTTAATGTAACAAGGAATGCTAGTAGAGTAAGTTAGCGAATTATCAATCTGGTAGCTAAATGTTAGTACAAATATAATTTTTTTTTAAATTTTGGGAAAGATTAGCATTCAGCAGACACTTTATCCTCCGATTTTGAAACGAAACAGGGCTGCAACTTAACAACTAGCTACAGGCTTTGTTTCATTTGTGTGCAATTCATCTGGTAGCATTAACGTTAGAAACGTTAGAAGAGTTAGTACACAAAGCTAAAATCGGGACGTCCCGGCTAATTCGGGACAGTTGGCAACCCTATCTCTAACCCATTGCAAAGAGATCCTGAAGACGTTAATTGTTTGCTTCAGGTGTGTTTGATTAGGGTTGGAGATGAACTGTGCAGGACAGACGATCGGCAGGAGCAGGATTGGGCAACCCTTGTCAATGACTTACCTGATCAGACATTGTTTTCTGCGTATGCTACTTTTATTCAATTTGTTTTCTTTATAGGATTTATATTATTAATCTTATATTTATATTATTATTTTGGTCAGTAGTGAATCGATTAACTTTCTCCAACATACAAATAAAATGCCGTCTGCACACGGGATGTTGACCGGTTGACTGTTTGTTGACTTTTGCGACAATGCTGCGGCGCTTGTGGCCTCTAGGGGCACTAGACGTGAAAATTACAGGTCGAGCGCGCCCTAGTGGCCAAAAGTTCCACAGTGTGCCTTTAAAATATCTTGAATGTAACTTGACACCCTTGCCTCATTTAGTATACATTGTTCTATGAATATGCAAATGAGCCCCGCCTCCACTCACTCACTCACTCAGAGATCCACTGGTTGACGATCACACGTTGATCTGATTGGTTACAAGGTAGTTTGTGACGTCAGAAACACCAGCGATTTCAAAGCGTGTTTTTGAGACTGTCTTTGGTTCACTGCAGTTTTAAGGAGAAAATACTCTTGAAGACTTATGAATTTACACATGGTTTGCCTTAAAGGGATAGTTCACTTTGGAATTAATTTTTGATATGTTTTAGCTTACCTCAAGGGCACCCAAGATGTAGGTGTCTTTGTGGCCACAGTATTTTCAATTTTGATATTTTTAGGTCAACCCGTTCTTGTCTGTCAGTCATATAATGCAGGCAATAGGGGTTCACCTTAAAAAGCATACACAGAAAAGTCCAAATTAAACATGATTTAATGACTCGTAAACGTAAGTACACATTGATGACCTAAGACACGAAACGAGTGGTTTTTGTGAGAAAACGAACAGTATTTATATAGTTTTTACCTCTTGTAAACACAGCCACGTCCAAGTGATCTGAGATCGCGAGCGCTTCGGTCTTTTCCGGAAAGCACCGGAAGTGAAACCTTGCGTGTGTACGTCACTCATACAATTGTTTTATTTTTTTATTTTTTTGCTATTGTTTTCATTTACGACGGTTTAAACATCCCGGATAAGCGCAAATTAGTACCCTTTTAATTAGCAGTCTTACCTACAATCTCTGTTCTTTGTAAACAATGAGTGACGTACACGCGCAAGGTTTCACTTCCGGTGCTTTCCAGAAAAGAACGAAGCGCTCGCGACCTCTCAGATCACTTGGACGTGGCTGTGTTTACAAGAGGTAAAAACGATATAAATACTGTTCGTTTTCTCACACAAACTGCTCGTTTCGTGTCTTAGGTCATCAATGTGTACTTACGTTTACGAGTCATTAAATCATATTTAATTTGGACTTCTCTGTGTATGCTTTTTAAGGTGGACCCCTATTGCCTGCATTATATGACTGACAGACAAGAACGGTTTGACCTAAAAATATCAAAATTGAAAATACTGTGGCCACAAAGACACCTACATCTTGGATGCCCTTGAGGTAAGCTAAAACATATAAAAAATTTATTTCAAAGTGAACTATCCCTTTAAGGCATATTAAAAACACCACATAGACATATAAACAACATTAAAATCTTGATTTTTACCACAGGGGGATTTTAAGTAAACTAAAAAAAATTTTTTAGTAAGAAAAACTGCACAATCCAGTAGTGTGGTCCAGGTCCAAATGTTTTATTCAACTTAAAGTAACCAAACCGCTAAATCCACAGTATGCTAATCCAACATTTAAAAACGGAAGACTACATCCACATATTCAAATCTTCCATGCTCTTCCCTGGCACATCTAAAGGTTGTTTCCAATCTCCTTTAGTTCAGGGACAGCAGAAAGAGTTTTGCCATAAAAGGTACAGGCAAATATGCAGTAATAAAACAATAAATGGACAAGATACACATGTGGGTTCACTCGCACAGACGAGACAAACACGAAACGCACCCAAAAGTCTGGTGGTGTCTACAACTAAAGACGTGAAGGGCTCCTACAGCGGCCCTCGAGTGTACTCTTATATACGGGTCCCTTCTTTCAAGGTTAGTTGGGGTGAAAACCGTGGATCAGGAATGTTGTCAGCTAGCATTAGCGTGTTCGGATGTAAACGTCTCTGTTTCTAGCCAAAAATTAAACATTGGTAAAATATTCTGTCACAATCAACACTGAAATAAATAATGTCAATAATCTATTGAAAATACATTTTTTTTAAAGCCATTTATGCTCTTCTTTCGTTCTGTGTGACCTATAGTAGTGTCTTTCCTTTTAGTAAATACACTCTCTGAAGAAGTGAGCCTCTGCTAATGCATCGTTTGACCGAGTGTGTGTCCTCGGACAGGGAATCTAAGAGAAACAAGGTTTGTGAGGGAAGGTATTCAAAAGGGAAGAAAGAAAAAAAAAATCAAGTCAGGGTTATTGCAATCCTCGGCTTCCTATGCCTCGAACTCCAGACCCAAACCCAATTTGTGTCCGCCAGCATTAATGTTCTTCCCATCCAGGAGAGCAGAAAGGGTCAGCTTAATACCTGAGTCAAGAGATGAGAGAAAGTTAGACGAGACATACTGTAACATGCAATTCCACGACTTTTCAAGCACTACTTTTTGGGTTTTCAAGGACTTCAATCAGAGATCTCACTTATCAAACAATATCTTTATTATCTTTCGAATTCTAAGAAGTTTACGGTCCCATATTGTACAACTTTCTGAAGTTTTATTTTAGGTTTTGATGTCCTTAAGAATATATATTTGCGGTATAAGTACCAAAAACCATCTCATATATATGTTTACAGCTCTTTCTCAGGAGCTCTGCCAAGAACAGCTGGAGTTTGGCCTGTCTACTTAATATTCATGAGTCTCTCTTCTGATTGGCCTGTTGTTTTCTAAATGTGGCCCGCCATTGGTCGGGCTGGAGACTGAAGGCGGGGACTGAGTAGTTGTGACATCACAAATATACGGAAGTCACAACGGCTCATGAAAAGGCACAGATACTTTACTCAGGCTGTGTGCATGTGTCTGTGGATCCACTGTTTTGAAACTTTTATGGTAGTTACATAACCTCTGTTATCATGAAAAAAAGTCAGGAAATTTCAGTTTTGACAATATGGGACCTTTAAATATATAAACAAAAATAAACCAATAAAACAAAATGGTACAAATAACATGCACTAGATGCAATGACTGCGGTAACTTTAAACCATTGAAAGGATACTATGAGCAAGACATCGCTTTACTTATTCAAACTGATTTTTTCCCTCATTAAACTTTGATTGACATGAAGAATGAAAGCTGTATCATATACTTGGATATTTATATGAGGATTATTACGCTCATAGCCATGTGAAACGGCTCATTATCTATATCAGATGGGCTGCGGTGTTCATTTTATCGATAAAACAATCTTTTCACACAAAATTAAACACTCATTTCACATGTATTGTCTTTCATTAATTCATGCACTTTTCAAGTACCTTTTCATAAATGCCTGTTTTCAATTACTTAAATTTCAAAAAGTCAAATTCAAGCAGTTTAAGCACCTTGTATGAACCCTTACCAATGCTGCATTGGTACATAAACACCACAAGCCAAATCTTTTTATTAAATAGTTTAAACCAGGGGTGTCCGATACCCAGCTGAGTCAGAGATCATGCACATTAACCCAACATCTATCAGCCTGTAGCCCAAGACTGGTTTCCCACTGGAGCGAAGGATGGGAGAGTCCTGGGAAAACTCTGCTCACCCTGTGTGGGTCCTAACACACATTGACCGTATAAAACAATGGACGTAGTGTCCGTGACGTCACCCGTATGTTTCTGAAGATCATTTTTGTAAGTATGCTGTATGCTGTAAGTATGCTGGCGAATCCTTTTGTGTTTGTATTTGTTTATTTTATTATTAAACGTGTTATATGTTCGCCGGTTCCCGCCTCCTTCTTCCCATTACATCTGAACCCCATTACAGTCTACTTTTAAACAAACCAATTCAAATCGAAAACAAATACTCTCTGGTTACGTAATCCGTATGAAAGGTGCATTTCTCTCTATAGATTTACATGCGTTCACTATACAGCAGAGTCAGCATCTATACTTCATCTCTGCACTCGACAACAATAGTTTATTAATAATTCATTAAAATTGCTCCTTGCTTTTTTTTCGAAATTCATAATCACTACTTCTGTCTGTGTTTTGCGGCAAGCTTTATGCGTGCGGCGTGCCCTTGAGCGTGGATTAGACTATATTTATAGGCTCATTATGGTTTTGTATTCCCCCATTATATATTTCAGTAATTAAATTAATACAAACGTGTGATTAGTCGACTAATGGCTTATTAGTTTTAATTTCTACATGTCTTTTCTTCATGTTAGACGTGGTCTTGTTTAATGATGTTTTGTAAAGCACGTTGGTCAGCTTCGGCTGTATAAATTGTGCGATATAAATAAACTTTGATAAAAATCTTTATTCAGGGCCAGCTCTAAAGTATAGTGATGAGGACACTATACCGTAACAAGCACCGTCCTTCAGATGAGACGTTAAACCGTCAGGGTGGCAGTGGCTCAGTGGTTCATGTAGGTTGTCTACAAACCGAAAGGTTGGTGGTTCAATCCCCGGTCCCACCTGACCAGGTGTCGAGGTGTCCATGAGCAAGACACCGACGAGCTGGATGGCGCCTTGTATGGCTGACACCGCAGTCGGTGTGTGAATGAATGGGTGAATGTGAGGCAAATATGTAAAACGCTTTGGTGGACATTGGTCTGTTGAAAGCGCTATATAAATGCAGGCCATTTAAGGGTCCTGACTCTCTGAGGTCATTGAAAATCCCAGGATGTCCTTTTGAAAAAGAGTAGGGGTGTAACCCTGGGATCCTGGCCAAATTTGCCAATTTTTCTCAGTCCATCATCATGAATCAATAAACCAATTTGCCTTATCAGCTCTTTAAATCAATTAAAGATGTTCAGCTAAATTAATAACGTGCTTAATAACTGTACACACTTTACAATGTGACCTTGGTTTAAGGTAAAACTGGAAATTAAATAATAACCTCAATATTCTAAATTTATTGCATTTTAATGGATTTAGAAAAAAAGCATTACTTAGTACTCTGAACTATTAAGCAATGTTTCAAATGTTTCTAGCAGTCCTCCAGGCATTGATCAGCTGGGTTAGTTTAGGATTGGAGGTCCTTTAGGAGCAGGATTGGACACGCCTGGTTTAAACAGTTGCATTTGCAGTTTGAACAGGTTTATTAAATTTATTGCACATCATTTACATCTATATATACTTACCAGGCTTCAAGGTTTGAGTATATCCCAGGCCGACGAGGCTAGAATTATTCACTTTGGCCTGTAAGAGAAGACAAAAAGTGTGTGAGTGGAAAAACAGTCATTATGTTCTGGGTAAGAAACAGTAAAGTGAAACATCTGACGTAATAAAGTCATTCCCCCTGTTTCTACTCCTTCTAACTCAGTCTTTACTTTTTTCTTCTAGCTCAGTAAATGCGTTTACATTCTTAATATTTTTCCATCTCATAAAAGTCTGCAGAAGAGAGAAGTGTATCGCAGTTTCACAGCATGTGATTGGCAGTTCACACTTTCATGTGCACGAGCTCCAGTTATTCCTAAACTCAGGATCTAGAAAAGGAACGAGTAGTGTAACAAATGACTGTAATAATATGACTTTTGAAAGGAGTAACAAGAAATACATTAAATTTACGCGCCTAACACACCACACCCCTACTTAAACTAAATGTGTAATAACTGCTGCTGACGTGGGGTTGAGTAAATTATCAGGAAATATTAATTCTGAAGTGAACAACTGCTATAACGTAGGTTGCATCATTATGCCTATAGGTGCCAACTAACTAAGAGTATCAATGCAAATATGAAAAAGGAGTGAAAACAATAAATTATTATATTTGGCCCTAATAGCTGTGCATATAATATAGCTGAAAACCTCTGTCATCCAATCTGAAAACACATGTTAAGAATATGAGTTTTATCTTTGACACAGAATTAAAATTTGATTTGATAGACAAATCAATTCAGTGGTGAAGAATAGTTTCTTTCAATTACGAAATATCGCTAAACTTAAATCTATCCTATCAGTGATCTGGAGAAAGTAATTCATGCTTTTATTTCTTCACGTCTTGATTACTGTAATGTTCTGTATGTGGGTGGAAGTCAAGTCTTCTGTGTCACGTCTTCAGAGAGAACTAAATGCGGCAGCAAGGTTGCTGACAAATACAAAAAAGACGGATCATATATCCCCTATTCTGGCCTCGTTACACTGGCTACCAGTTCATTTTAGAATGAAGTACAAGATACTTTTGTATACTTTTAAAGCTCTGCATGAACTTGCACCAAAATATGTTTCTGAACTTATACATTTTAGTTGTTCACAGAGATCTCTGAGATCCCAAAATCAGGTGCTCCTTGAAATTCCTCAGTCAATAAAGGAGTTACTTAAAAACTAAAGGAGATTGTGCTTTCTCAGTCGCTGCTCCCAAGTTGTAGCCTGACTTAGTCATACTCATATTCTAGTCAGAACATGAGTGTGATACTGCTCCATAGGGCTTTGATTATGAGGCGTGTTTAACCGAACCAGGAAAAACAACAACTCTGCACTCAATTGGATAGACCTACAACCAATCAGAGGAACGCAGTAAGTGACGTATGTTGAGCAACGCATAGTTATCAACAGAACTCAACTGCACGATCTCTGGAAAAAGTATGAAAAAAATAATGAGTGTTAACGATCTTTGCCGGTGTTGCAAAAAGAATTTAAGGATTCACGGAGTAGGCCTACTTGCATGCAAACACGAAAAGCATTTTTGAAAGAAATACGTTTGATGACGTGATGATTACATTATTGGATGGATTATCTGTCCATCATCGTAGAAAGCCCGCCCGGGCAATTTGATTGGCCCGACGATTTCTGAACCGGGCATAATTACTCCTCAATGGATCGAGTCCAGACCGAACTTCCCGACCAAAAAATGTTGTGGGCGGGGTTCGGGCTGGCATCCAGGCTACCCAAGTTGTAGAATGGGTTACCAATGTTTATCAGATCCTCTACTTCTGTAACCATGTTTAAAACTCAGCTAAAGACATATTTGTTTGATGAGGCCTTGGCTAATTTGTAAGGACCGTTAGGCTTTGATTTTAGTTTATATTAGTATTAGTATTTTTTTCATTTTTATATTGTATTATGTTATTATTTTACTGTTTTATCTTATCCGTTTGAAATTATACAGCACTTTGATACACACTGTGTGTTTAAGGTGCTTTATAAATAAACTTTGATTGATTGATTTGAAACGACTGCACTGATCATTGAAAAGAAAACCTAGTGTGAAGAAAAACTAAACGTGGCCCTGCTAACTTCACTTAATTACTCAACACACACCGAGAAGGAAGCGTCGGCGTCGATCTGATACTTGGCGGCGATGCCGAAGCGAGTGTTACTGTTTCCAGCGGTCCAGGCCAGGTTCACCGCCGTCTCCAGGTTATCATTCACTTTCTGGTAAATGGATCCGCCGAATTCTGTTCCATCGTTCCTGTGATTAGAAAACACATCATTCAGACACATCTTTTGAATTCAAAACTAAGCTTTTAAAACAGTAAATGGCACTAAATTAAACAGTCTGCTCTAGAAAAAACACCATAACACACAAAACAACCTTATGTTGTTTGACGAATTACCCTTTAAAGTCCATTCCCTGTGGTGAAAATCCAGCTTTTAATGTTGTTTATATGTCTATGTGGTGTTTTTAATATGCTTTAAGACAAACAGTGTAAATTCATAAGTCGACAGCATTGCTGAGTATTTTCTTCTTAAAACTGCAGTGAACCAAAGAAAGTCTCAAAAACACGCTTTGAAATCGCTGGTGTTTCTGACGTCACAAACTACCTTGTAACCAATCAGATCAACGTGTGATGAATTACATTCAAGATATTTTAAGGCATGAAGACAATTAAAAAAAAAAAAACATTTAAATGTCTTTTTGATGATCAAATGAGTATAAAAGATAAAAAGATTGACTACAGGAGGACTTTAATAGACATCAGTGTTAACTAGGGTGTTTTTGCTGCAAAGCCCTAAACAACTTCACAGAATTAACTCACTCTTTTAATTGAGCCTCAATGATATAAAGAAGTAGACAGTGACATTAGTGCGTTCCTTCCTGCAGCAAAGCCCTTGACAAATCCAATCGCCAGGGAATAAACGTATATATAAACTAGATTAAAAAGTTCGTCGAGACAAACTTTAAGTTGGCTTGTGAAAGTTTGGACCAGAGAGTTTGAAGAAGTTTAAAGTAGTTTGAAGATTAAATTAGTTTATAGATTTAATTAGTTTTAAGTTTAAATTAGTTTGAATTTTAAAGTAGTCTGAAGTGTAAATTAGTTCAAAGTTTAAATTAGTTTAAAGTTTAAAGTAGTTTAAAGTTTGAATTAGTTTAAAGTTTAAAGTATTTTAAAGTTTAAATTAGTTTAAAGTTTAAATTAGTTTAAAGTTTAAATTAGTTTAAAGTTTAAATTAGTTTAAAGTTTAAATTAGTTTGAATTTTAAAGTAGTTTGAAGTGTAAATTAGTTCAAAGTTTAAATTAGTTTAAAGTTTAACCCATTTAATCCCAAATTTTTCCCAGACATAAAAATATCCAAATCATGTGTCATTAGTATCCCTTTGAAACAATCAATCATAATTTTTTGAAATTTTCATGGAAAAGTGTGTGAAAAAGTGAGTTTTATGTTCGGTCACAATTGTGACCGGTGGGATAATGTGTTGTATCAACCATTGGACAGACTGAGTATAGGTCTATTTGACCTGTGCAGTGTGTGTGTGTGTGTGTGTGTGCGCGTGTGTTTGTGTATGCATGTGTGCGTGTGTGTGTGTGTGCGTGTGTGTGTGTGTGCGTGTGTGTGTGTGTGTGTGTGTGTGTATTTGTATGTGTGGTGTGCGTGTGGGGTGTGCGTGTGTGTGTGTGCGTGCGTGTGGGGTGTGTGGTGTGCATGTGGGGTGTGTGTGTGTGTGTGTGTGTGTGTGGTGTGTGTGTGTGCGTGTTTGTGGGGTGTGTGGTGTGCATGTTTGTGTGTGGTGTGCGTGGGGTCTGTGTTGTGTGTGGTGTGCGTGTGTGTGGTGTGCGTATGTGTGGGGTGTGTGGTGTGCGGGGTGTGTGTGTGTGGGGTGTGTGGTGTGCGTGTGTGGTGTGCGTGTGGGGTGTGGTGTGCGTAGGGTCTGTGGTGTGCGTGTGTGTAGGGTGTGTGGTGCGCGCATGGGGTCTGCGGTTTGTGTGTGTGTGGGGTGTGGTGTGCATGCGTGTGGGGTGTCTGGTGTGTGTGTGGGGGGGTGTGTGTGTGTGTGTGTGTGTGTGTGTGTGTGTGTGTGTGTGTGTGTGTGCGTGTTTGTGGGGTGTGTGGTGTGCATGTGTGTGTGTGGTGTGCGTGGGGTCTGTGGTGTGTGTGGTGTGCGTATGTGTGGGGTGTGTGTGTGGGGTGTGTGGTGTGCGTGTGTGTGTGGTGTGCGTGTGGGGTGTGGTGTACGTGTGTGTGGGGTGTGTGGTGTGCATGTGGGGTCTGTGGTGTGCGTGTGTGTAGGGTGTGTGGTGCGCCCATGGGGTCTATGGTTTGCGTGTGTGTGGGGGGGGTGTGCGTGTGTGTGGGGTGTGTGGTGTGTGTGTGTGGGGTGTGTGGGGTCTGTGGTGTGGTGTGCGTTGAGTTTGTGGTGTGTGGTGCGCGTGTGGGGTCTGTGGTTTGCGTGTGTGTGGGGTGTGGTGTACATGCGTGTGGGGTGTCTGGTGTGTGTGTGTGTGTGTGTGTGGGGGGGGGTGCGTGTGTGTGTGTGGGGGGGGTGCCTGTGTGTGTGGTGTGTGTGGGGGGTGTGTGGGGTCTGTGGTGTGGTGTGCGTGGAGTTTGTGGTGTGTGGTGTGCGGTGTGCATGCGTGTGGGGTGTGCGGTGTGTGGGGGTGTGGGGTGTCTGGTGTGTGAGTGTGTGGGGTGTGTGTGTGTGGGGTGTATGGTGTATGTGTGGGGTGTATGGTGTATGTGTGGGGTGTGTGGTGTATGTGTGGGGTGTATGTGTGGGGTGTGGTGAGGTGTGTGGTGCGTGGGGTCTGGTGTGCGTGCGTGTGGGGTGTCAGGTTTGTGTGTGTGTAGGGTGTGTGTGGGGTGTGGTGTGTGTCTGGTGTGTGGTGTGCGTGTGTGTGTGGTGTGCGTGGTGTACGTGTGTGTGGGGTGTGGGGTGTGTGGAGTGCGTGGGGTCTGTGGTGTGCGTGTGTGTGGGTGCGTGGTGTGCGTGTGTGTGTGTTTGGGGTGTGCATGTGTGTGTGTGTGGGGTGTGTGGTGTGCGTGGGGTCTGGGGTGTGCGTGTGTGTGGGTGCGTGGTGTGCGTGTGTGTGTGGTGTGCGTGTGGGGTGTGTGGTGTACATGTGTGTGGGGTGTGGGGTGTGTGGTGTGCGTGGGGTCTGTGGTGTGCGTGTGTGTGGGTGCGTGGTGTGCGTGTGTGTGTGTTTGGGGTGTGCATGTGTGTGTGTGTGGGGTGTGGGTGTGCATGGGGTCTGGGTGTGGTGTTGTGTGGGTGCGTGGTGTGCGTGTGTGTGTGTGGAGTGTGTGGTGTGCGTGCCTACCTGTAATTGCGTGTGTGTGTGGAAAATTAGGTAGAATTAGTTAGCTAGCTAGTCTTTTTCTAGTGTGTGTGGTGTGTGTGTGTGTGTGTGTGTGTGGAAAATTAGGTAGAAAGTTAGGTAGCAGCAGAAAGTAAGGTAGTTTGCAGTTAGCCTATGTGTATTAGCATGTAGATACAATGGGTTATCCCACCGGTCACTATTGTTGCCGGTGACATGTTTGTGAGTTCTATGACCACATTAAACAAAGTTGAGTAATTGCAAATGCATATATCAATACTAGACACCTTAAACATGATGTGTACCAAAAATCTATGTCCTATCTTTATGATAACATACTTTACTAATCTTTTCTTTGGGAGCTTTCTTGCTGCCATCCTCTTCTCTTGGCACAAACAGGAAATAAACAGCTCTGGTCATGTGACAATTTACAGTAAACATGCGACACTGCACATATTTCATTGAGACCCTTTATTATTTCAATATCTGCTGGAAATGCATTGATAGATCATTCAGTAACATTTTTATAGCCTTAGAAATGAAACATTTTTTTTCGGTCACTATTGTGACCGGTGGGATTAAATGGGTTAAAGTAGTTTAAAGTTTGAATTAGTTTAAAGTTTAAAGTATTTTAAAGTTTAAATTAGTTTAAAGTTTAAATTAGTTTAAAGTTTAAATTAGTTTAAAGTTTAAATTAGTTTGAATTTTAAATTAGTTTGAAGTGTAAATTAGTTCAAAGTTTAAATTAGTTTAAAGTTTAAATTAGTTTAAAGTTTAAAGGTTGCTAGGGTGTTCTAAGATATTTTGGGTGGTTGCTATGGTGTTGCTAGGGTTTTCTAAGGTATTTTGGTTGGTTGCTAGGGTGTTCTAAGGTATTTTGGGTGGTTGCTATGGTGTTGCTAGGGTGTTCTGAGGTATTTTGGGAGGTTGCTAGGGTGTTCTAAGGAATTTTGGGTGGTTGCTATGGTGTTGCTAGGGTGTTCGAAGGTATTTTGGGTGGTTGCTAGGGTGTTCTGGTTTTTGCTATGGTGTAACTAGGGTGTTCTAAGGTAATTTGGGTGGTTGCTAGGGTGTTCTGGGTGGTTGCTATGGTGTTGCTATGGTGTTCTAAGGCATTTTGGGTGGTTGCTAGGGTGTTCTAAGGTATTTTGTGTGGTTGCTAGGGTGTTGCTAGGGTGTTCTAAGGTATTTTGGGTGGTTGCTAGGGTGTTTTGGTTGGTTGCTAGGCGGTTGCTAGGGTGTTCTGGGTGGTTGCTAGGGCGTTGCTTGGCGGTTGCTAGGGTATTCTGGGTGGTTGCTAGGCGGTTGCTAGGCGGTTGCTAGGCGGTTGCTAGGGTGTTTTGGTTGGTTGCTAGGCGGTTGCTAGGGTGTTCTGGGTGGTTGCTAGGGCGTTGCTAGGCGGTTGCTAGGGTATTCTGGATGGTTGCTAGGCGGTTGCTAGGGTATTCTGGGTGGTTACTAGGCGGTTGCTATGGTACTCTGGGTGGTTACTAGGGCGTTGCTAGGGTGTTCTGAATGGTTGCCAGGGTGTTGCTAGGTGGTTGCTAGGGTGTTCTGGGTGGTTGCTAGGCGGTTGCTAGGGTGTTCTGGGTGGTTGCTAGGGCGTTGCTAGGGTATTCTGGATGGTTGCTAGGCGGTTGCTAGGTTCTTCTGGGTGGTTTCTAGGCAGTTGCTAGGGTATTCTGGGTGGTTGCTATGGCGTTGCTAGGTGGTTGCTAGGGTATTCTGGGTGGTTGCTATGGTGTTACTAGGTGGTTGGTAGATGTCACAGATGGTTACTATGGAGTTTGTAGCATTTTCTTAGCATGATTTCACACTTAGCTAATCAATATTAGCATGTAGCTATTCACTGCTAGCATGTGTAGCATGTAGCAAGTCCTGTTTGCTAGCATGAGTAAAAAGAGCCAACCCCCATCTCTATACGATGTTTTGATGCAGAGATATAGGTCTTGCAAAATGGTTGCTAGGGTACCCTGATTGGTTGCTATGGAGTTGATTGGCAGCTGCCAGTGTTGAATTTCTAAAGGCTTCTTTTCACTATGAATGATATAAACCAACTCCCATGCCTCTGTGACATTCAGAATGGAAGATATCCCTCTATAGAATTTGGTTGCTAAGCAGCTCGACAATGGTTGCTAGGGAGGGGCTAGGAAGTGTTGAGGTGATTCAGGATTGCCTGTTCGCTGCCCC
>JAZAVI010001373.1:0-28662 GCA_036326025.1 Chrosomus eos
TGCAAACTCAAGGCAAGTGGGGGAAACCGAAAGGGCCTGAAGGTCTCCAACTCTCTTAAGGGACGAAATAGCTAGCAGAAAGATAGTCTTAAGGGTAAGAAACTTATCTGAAACCGAATCTAAGGGCTCGAATGGAGCCCTAGACAGGCCTTCTAGTACTATAGCAAGATCCCAAGCTGGCACCCTAGTGCGAGTTGCAGGCCTTAGCCTTAAAGTGCCACGAAGGAAACGTGTAATCAGGGGGTCTCGACCCAACGATGTACCCCTCACCAGGGCGTGGTAAGCCGCAATGGCCGCCACGTAGACCTTGAGCGTGGAAGGACATACCGACGGACTCGCTCCAGAACTCCTGGGAGCAGAGCAACAGGGGGAAAAGCGTGCAGACGTAGCCTCGGCCACGTCTGCACCATAGCATCCAGCCCCAGGGGGGCTGGTTGAGTAAGGGAGAACCACAGAGGACAGTGTGTCGTATTTTGAGACGCAAACAGATCCACTTCTGCTTGGCCGTAAAACTCCCAGATTTTCTCCACCGCCTCGGGGTGGAGTCTCCAGTCCCCTGGCCTCAGCTCCTGCCTCGACAGGATGTCTGCTCTTATATTCTGGTCTCCAGGAATATACACTGCCCTCAGAGAGAGTACCTTCCCCAGAGACCACAGGAGGATCTGGTGCGCCAGTTTGCAGAGCGGACACGAACGCAGACCCCCCTGACGGTTCAGATAAGAGACCACCGATGTGTTGTCTGTTCGTACGAGCACATGATGGCCCCTCAGGTCTGGGAGGAACTGCCTCAACGCATTGAAGACAGCAATCATCTCAAGGCAATTTATGTGCCACGAAAGATGATGACTCTTCCACAGACCCTGAACCGAGCGGCCTTCCATTACCGCTCCCCAGCCAGTGAGGGAAGCATCTGTCGAAATAGTAACACGATGGCAAAGAGCTCCCAACACCGGACCCTGGGTTAAGAACCAGTGCTTCCACCACATAACTAAGGCACGAAGGCACCGCCGCGTGACCTTGATCATACAAAGTGGGTTTCCGCTCGGGGAGAACCCTCTGGTCCTGAGCCACCACTGTAAAGGCAACATGTACAGCAGGCCAAAAGGTATCACGTTGGACGCTGCTGCCAAAAGACCCAACAGTCTCTCTAACTCTTTTACAGTGCGTGACTGGCCTAGCTTCAGCTCTTTTGTGGCTGTAAGAATAGCAGCTACACAAACGGGCGATAGAGTGGCCCGTATCGTCACTGAATCCCATACCACACCAAGGAAAGTGGTTCTCTGTACTGGAGAAAGCACACTCTTCTTGGCATTGAGCCTCAACCCCAACATCTGCATATGAGCAAGAACGACACCTCGGTGCCGAACCGCCAACTGCTCTGATTCCGCTAGAATCAGCCAGTCGTCGATGTAGTTCAGAATACGTATGCCCTGAAGTCTGAGAGGGGCTAGAGCTGCATCCACGCATTTCGTGAACGTGCGGGTGATAAAGCTAGACCGAAAGGAAGAACCCGATATTGGTATTCTTTGCCCCCGAAAGAAAACCTTAGGAACTTCCTGTGCTGAGGGAGGATGGAGATATGGAAGAAGGCGTCCTTCAGATCCATCGTGACAAACCAGTCCTCGGATCTGATTTGAGTCACGATCTGTTTGAGTGTCAGCATCTTGAACTTTAGTTTCTGAACTGACCGATTTAACAGACGAAGATCTAGAATGGGACGCAACCCTCCATCCTTTTTTGGAACAATAAAGTAACGGCTGTAAAAACCCAACTCTCGGTCGGGTGAGTACACCTGTTCTATAGCTTCCTTTGCTAACAAGGCCTTTACCTCTTGCTCCATTACCAGAGCCTGCTCGGGATGCACCACTGTGGGCAACACCCCGTTGTAACGAGGAGGACGAGAACCAAACTGGATTCTGTATCCTTTCTCTACAATCTGCAGGACCCAACGAGAAATATTCGGCAGAAGCTTCCACGCTGCCAGAAAATTTACTAAGGGAACTTAGTAAAACTCTGGTGTTACCGAGACAGCTAATTCTGGAGCCTGAAACATAATGGCAGGAGCTACCTGAACTGGCTGCTCTAAAACCCCCCTCAGAGGGAGCGAAAACGATGCTGTGCCGCAGCATAGCATCAGCGACTCGCTGGGGACCATTGTGCCCCGAAGCACCAAGGGTGGCGGGGTTGGCAGAACGGTCCCGTGAGGACCCCGAAGTGGAACGGGCACCGTATTCTGAGGTGTACACCGCTCCACTTCGGTCGGGGCTGTCCTCACAGGTCTGACGCACGAACATCAAGACCTTTTTTTTTAACCGAAGTCTTCTTCGCCTGAAGAACGGTCCTCAGATCCGGCTTCGACTTAGAAGACTCCGGTTGAGAGTGTTTTGTTGCACACGATACAAGGAGCAGGATGGCTGGGGCCGCTCACGCCCAGCAGCCCCAGGGGGTTGGACACGGCGAGGGAGAAACTTTTTAAAAGCATCCAATTGCTTCTTAGATTCTTGAAATCTCTCGACGACCGTATGAACTGCGTCGCCGAAGAGACCAGAAGGATCAACCGGAGCATCTAATAAAAAAGCTCGATCTTTTTCTTTTATTTCGGCCAAATTTAACCAAATGTGCCGCTCAGTGGCAACCAGGGCGGCCATAGATCGACCAATTGCACTGGCGGTCTCTTTAGTCACCCTGAGAGACAGATCGGTAGCCCGACGAAGTTCTCGAATTTCGTCAGGACTAACTCCCTCACTCTTATCAATATCCCCCAGCAGGTCAGCTTGATAAGCCTGGAGCACTGCCATTCTGTGTAAACACGCTCCAGCTTGACCTGCTGCCGAATAAGCTTTGCCCACTAAACCCGAAGTGGCTTTAAGCGGCTTAGTGGGCAATGCTGAAGCCTTCAAAGATGATGCTGGACCAGGTGATAAATAACTCGCGAGTGTCTGTTCAGCCTGGGGCATCGCCTCATATCCGTACTCTTTCAGCCCTCTTATATCAGAATATAACTTAACTTGAGGGCTAAAAAGACGAGATGAGTACGACTTATTCCACGATTTAGATAGCTCAGTGTGTAAATCAGGAAAAAAGGGAAGGCCTCGTGATGGAGATGATGTAACTGAAGGGAGAAAGCGCTCGTCTAATTTACTTTTGGGACGAGCGCTAATATTCTCAGATTTAATTTATCTACAGCCCTAGTAATCACCTCCACCAACTCCTCATATGCTAGGGAAATAGGTGGCGAATCTATTTCCCCATGTGTGTGTGTGGCTTTCACTCTGAATACTCATCACATCGACCACCTCGGAGGAAGAGCACTGAAGTAAAAGAGGACTCTCTCCCCGGGCGGAAGAAGCCGCAGAGCGTGCTTCCGACACCGGGGGGAGAGCGCTGGATCTCCCGGGTAAGGAAGGAGAAAAGGCCCTCGGACCCGTCTCCAACCCCTCCGAAAGATCCTTTTGCGATCCCCAGGAATGCATTCTCCGCGCTGCCTCGGCAAACGCGGGTCCTGATCCCTGAGGATCGCGAGCCTGCCCACTCTCGTCAAAGAGTGACAGGCGAGAGCGGAGCATCCGAAGCGGTAGCATTTCACAGTGTTGGCACTCAGCCCCCTCGAAGGCTAAGGCCGCATGCTCCACTCCCAAACAAATGACACAAAGCTCGTGTGTGTCCCCACCCGTTAAATAACGTGGGCAGGGAGGAACACACTGTTTGAACATTTGTTTCGCCATAACGTTTCCGAATATATTGCAACAGACAACAATAAATAGACAGAGACAGTATAACACAGATCGCTTGCTGAGGCAACAGAAGCTAATGCCGGTTTGCACCGGATGTGCTTTTATCATTTCCTGGTCATGACGTCACCCGCCCGTGACGCTCATTCTTTCCATTGGACTAGTTGACATAGATGCTTCAGACGCATTCACGCTGGGGGCGTTCCCAAGGCGTCGCTGGACACATCGTTAAGTTCCCTCGATAGGGAACATAAATATGGGTTTGCATCCATTATAATATAAGATTAAATACACAGGAAAAAAAGAACAATGACAAGTTTTAATATCTTTGAATAATAAAAACAGATTTTTGTTGTTGTTATTTATAAGCCTGAGGGATGAAACATTCTACAAGAAAAATAGGAAAACATAAAGGACAGCCCTTGTGTGGGCCCAAAGTGGCTTTTTGCTTGTTTTGAATGAATAAAGGTTTATTCGGTTACTAAACATAAAACAGAATATATATACATCAAATTCATTACAAACAAAGAAGGTAACCGAACAGGTGTAGGCTGAAGCCGTGGCTTGTTACGCCTACCCTATTTACAAAACAACATCTACCCATTAAAATTTTAACATAAACAATATATATGTATAAACATATGCATACATACACACCTTCCTATATACACATACTGCATATACTCGTTTACATACATATATACATACATACAAACCTCTGCACTTGATTCCAAATATTTATTTATTATTTATATTATTGAAATCTAAGCACAACAATTATGCATAAACTTATCTTGGACCATTTTTCTTAAACATCCGAATATTTGTCAAAAATTAGGATTTTAAACTGTTTTTTAAAGTAATGAATGGAATTGCTCCTCTTAAGATCATCAGTGAGACCATTCCACAAGTCGACCCCTTTTACCGAGATAGTGTTCATTTTAAAGTTTGTTCTGACCATCTGTTTTTTAAACATGTTCTCCTCTTAAGTTATATTTCTGTTCCTGTTTTCAAACAAACATATTTGTTTTCAGGCACTATTTTCCTATTAACTTTGAACATTAAAACAGAATTTGTCGGTTCATTATACAGGGAATGACTATCCTTATAGCTTTTTTTTTTTGTAAAATAAAAATGGGTTTTGTGTTTGTAGTGTAGGCATGCCCCCATATTTCAACACAGTAAGAAAAATATGGAACAATAAGAGAACAATACAGAATATACAAAGAAGGCGTATTTAAAAAGTACTTGGTTTTATGTAATATAGCTATTGTTTTAGACAGTTTAGATTGAACATGAGCAATGTGAGGTTTCCAGGATAGTAAACAACTTAGAAACAATTAAAGAACACTGGTGCACCCCACAAGTTACTTTACGCATTTCTGATTGATGCTCATTAAAATGAACATACTGGTGTCTATTGTCAAGATAACCAAGAGTAAGCACGGCCTCTAAAACCATACTGCTCTAGTTTATTCATTACACACAATTTATGGTCTATGGTATCAAAGGCTTTTTTGAGGTCGACAAAAACACCCAAAGTAGAATACTTTTTGTCTAATGCAGATGTTAAATAATCAACTCATTTAATTACTGCCATTGAAGTCGATCGACCACTCCTGAATCCATATTGATCGTCACTTAATATCATGAATTTTTCTATGAAACTATCAAGCCTCTTAAAAAAAAATTTCCAGTATTTTTGAAAATTGAGATAATAATGAAATTGGTCTATAGTTTGAGTATAAATGACTATCACCACTCTTGCAAATTGGTATAATTTTTGCAATTTTCATCTGATCTGGAAACACTCCAAATTTAAAGGACAAATTGAAGATTTAAGTCAGGGGTTTTAATATTAAATGGATTATATTTTTAACTAGTTTCATATCCATCTCTGTCCAATCGGTTGACCTTTTATTTTTAAAACCATTCACAATCTCCAGTATTTCATTTTTGCTAATGTCAGACACATACATAGAGGAGAAGCTCTTACTGATATTTTCACAACTCTTTATATTTTTACTTTTTGATTCAATAATACCTTTTGCCAAATTGAAACCAACATTAACAAAGTAATCATTGAATTCATTTACTATCTCCTTTGGGTTTCTAATAAGGACTTCATTGTCATTCATGAAATAACTTGGACACTCTCGTTTTTTATTCGTTTTTTTTAATCATTTTATTTAATACTTTCCAAGTTCCTTGCATATTTTGCTTTTGCTGTTCTAAGAGGGTATGAAAATATTGTTTTTTACTATTACGGATAATACTTCCCAATTTATTTTTATATTTTTTGTATTTTTCTTCCGACTCAATGGTCCTTTTTTTTTTTTAACAAATTTCACATATAGTGCATTCTTCTTTACATGCATTTTCAATACCTTTTGTTATCCATGGCTTTTTTGGTGATTTATTTTCTTGGTTGTGAATCATCTTCATGGGGCAATTGATATTATACAACTCAATAAGTCTATACAAAAAAGTATCGTATGCTACTGTAGAGTCTGAGCCGGTCAATTTTGGGGAATTTGTATACAATAAAGAAACAAGTCCATTCAGATTATTTTGGTTCGTAAACCTGTAAGCGGACACCAAACAACTCCCAGTGTTAGCTTGGTTTAGGGGAATGTTCATGTGTGTGTACTGTGTGTGTGTGTGTGTGTGTGTGTGTGTGTGTGTGTGTGTGTGTGTGTGTGTGTGTGTGTGTGTGTGTGTGTGTGTGTGTGTGTGTGTGTGTGTGTGTGTGTGTGTGTGTGTGTGTGTGTGTGTGTGTGTGTGTGTACATTCAGGCGTTTTGGGTCTGAAGGCTTTGGGACTTTAGCAAAGAGGCATTTAGTTATTTAGATTCACCCTTCGCCCAGTCCTTACACTACATTTACATCACTTTCTGTATAAATATCAGACCAGTTTTGGTTACTGAGTTCCTTTTTGAATTCTTCAATATTTTTTGCCGTACATCTTCTTATGAATTTATTACTGGTCTGGTATTTCTTTTTTTGTATAAAAAAATTTGGAAATATTGCAAACACTGGCAAATGATCACTGACATCTGTAATAAATAAGCCCCCAACAACTTTTTCCTCAAGTCTGTTGGTAAAAATATGGTCTATTAGTGTTGCTGTTTCTGACGTAATCCTGGTTTATCAATAAGTAGACCTAAATGATTACTGTACATTATATTTATAAACTCAGAAATACCTTTAAAGACACATTGATTAAGTATATCAATGTTGAAGTCTCCACACACTATTTGTACTTTGTCAGTGGTCATATTGTTAAGCAAATCTATAATTTTTTCATTAAATATTGACAAACATGTTCCTGGTGGTCTGTACACACAGCTAATAATTATATTACTGGAATGTTCTACTTCAATTTCCACTGTTACACAATCCAGAACATTGTCTATGCTGTATGAAACACTCCTCCGCCCTTTTTATTATTCCTGTTGATATTATACAACTCGTATCCCTCAAGACCCACCTCACCCACTTTGCCATCATCAAGCCAAGTCTCTGATATTGCTATTATAGTACATTTTTTAAAGGACTTAAGAAATTCTTTGATAGCGGAGAAATTTTTATTTGTGGGTGAACATTTTGGATATAAAATAAAGAAATTAACAACATATTCAAGAGATGACAATTTGGGTTTTTGTAATTAAAAAAAAATATATACACTGCTCAACAAAATAAAGGGAAGCGAAACATCAGCCAGGAAGCATAGGAACTGAGAAGTGGTCTGTGGTCACCACCTGCAGAACCACTCCTTTATTGGGGGTGTTTTGCTTATTGCCTATAATTTCCACCTGTTGTCTATTCCATTCGCACAACAGCATGTGAAATTGATTGTCAATCAGTGTTGCTTCCTAAGTGGACAGTTTGATTTCACAGAAGTGTGATTGACTTTACATTGTGTTGTTTAAGTGTTCCCTTTATTTTTTTGAGCAGTGTATATTTAAGTATAAAACTGTGGGTCACATTAGAAGGGTTAACAGATTTAAGAACTTAAATCGACCCTAAATGTATTTCTTATACTACAATCACAAAATAAATGGGCTGTTTCTTCAACAAGACCACAAAATAAGCAAGTTTCCTCAATATCAAGATTATTTACAGAGATTAATTAAACCTGACGCTCATATCTTCTTTTTTTATTTTATTTTTTTATTTTTTTATTATGCAGTAATAACAAATACAAATAAGGACAATAATAAACAATACAGAGGGTTTTTTACATAACATAACATTACATAAACATAAGCAACATTAAACCAGCTTAAATGACTGAAACCATTTCAGAGTCTTACATGCAGTGGAGTTTTTAGAGTTCTTCAAAGAATTTAGATACATCAAAATCTTTTTTGAAAATGAAAAAAGGAGTTTCTTTGAAAATTTGAACTTGTGAATATAAAATATGGCAAGAAAAAGTAGCAAGTTAAGAACAACTTTCAAATGAAAGGGGTCTAAACTCAGAGAGTCACCAAAAAACAAAATGTTTTGGCTTATACAGAAGTTTGAAGATACTGTTTGCAGTCTTGTTTTTCATGTCATGTTTCTGGTGTGGTTTCACTGTCTTTGGTTTTTATTCAGTTTGTACCTTGTTTCTCTGCCTTGTGTATTGTAGTCTGTTATCCCGTCATGTTAATTATTAGGTCCCTTATTTCAGGTGTGTTTCCCTGTTAGTTGTTATGGCTCCGCTCGTTGTTCTGATTTGCCCCAGCTGTGTCTTGTTCCCTGATCCCCTCTGGTTATTTAAATCCTGTCTGCCCCTTTGTTCCTGGTGAGTTATTGAATATATGAATGTATGTACGTACCACAAGTGTCTTGTCTGTTCTTAGTTAACCCAAGTCTGTATTATTAAAGTCTACTGCTGCATTTAGATCCGACTACCGCCTTTGCTTCCACGCAATTCGTGACAGAATAACTGGCCACCAGGATCTAGCAGTTAGTACCCGGGAACAACCGACCGTAAAGCAAGAGGTATGATGATGGAATGGATTCTACCAGAATGGACGGTCGCTTGAAGAGTATGTGGGGGCTTACCTAGAGTTTTATCATGAGACAAATTTGAGTGAGGAAACACTTAAGTATAATTTCTGGAGTGGGATGGACGACACGCTCGGCGCAATGCTTCTGTTAGATGCGGAACACCTCTCTTTTGTGCAGCTCCTGGACCGAGCGTTGTGGGTGTGCGGTTCGTCACTCACGGTAGGACTCGCTGAGGAAGAAACACTCAGCTGTGTTCCCAAACCAGGGCAATCCGTCAAGACCGTTCCAGGTAATTCCAAGCACAGATCACGTAAGAGAGTTTCCAATCGAGCTCTGAGGAAGCCTGTTCGCCGCATCCGCACTGCCGAGGCCGCGCTCCACCAGCCCGCGCCTCACGTGAACCGAGTCGAGCCCGCTTTCCACGACATGCCTGAGCTTCTTCCTGCCGAGCTCGACATGCCTGAGCTTCTGTCTTCCAAGCCTGCGCTTCACATCAGCCCGGCCGTGCCCGCGCTTCACCCCAGCTCTGCCGAGACCGCGCTCCGCAAGCCCGCACTTCTCGTCTGCCCCGCCGAGCCTGCGCCTCACGTGAGCCCTGCCAAGTCAAGTTCCGAGTCAAGTGAGTCAAGTTCCGAGCCAAGTGAGTCCAGTGCCGTGTCAAGTGAGTCAAGTGCCGAGTCCAGTGAGTCAAACGAGTCAAGTGCCGCCGAGTCAAGTGAGTCCAAAGCCGTGTCAAGTGAGTCAAGTGCCGAGTCCAGTGAGTCAAGTGAGTCAAGTGCCGAGTCCAGTGAGTCAAGTGAGTCAAGTGCCGCCGAGTCAGGAGAGTCAAGTGCCGCCGAGTCAAGAGAATCAGTTGAGTCAAGTTCGTCTGCCGAGTCAAGTGAGTCAAGTTCGTCTGCCGAGTCAAGTGAGTCAAGTTCGTCTGCCGAGTCAAGTGAGTCAAGTTCGTCTGCCAAGTGTGCTCCGCCCTGGCCTTCGCCTCGTCCTGCTCCACCCTGGCCTTCGCCTCGCCATGCTCCGCCCTGGCCTTCGCCTCGTCCAGCTACGCCATGGCTACTGGCACGTCCTGCTCCGCCTCTTACACTGGTACCATCCTGTTCCACCATGGCTACTCGCACCGGTACCGTCATGGAGTCTATCCCTGTCTACCCTGTCTGGGACTCCATGACGCCCACCCCTCCCGCCCAGGTTGTGTTCTGAAACGGGACGAGGTCGCGCCTTATGGAAGGGGGGGGATAATGTTACAGTCTTGTTTATCATGTCATGTTTCTGGTGTGGTTTCACTGTCTTTGTTTTTTATTCAGTTTGTACCTTGTTTCTCTGCCTTGTGTATTGTAGTCTGTTATCCCCTGTCATGTTAATTATTAGGTCCCTTATTTCAGGTGTGTTTCCCTGTTAGTTGTTATGGCTCTGCTCGTTGTTCTGATTTGCCCCAGCTGTGTCTTGTTCCCTGATCCCCTCTGGTTATTTAAATCCTGTCTGCTCTTTTGTTCCTGGTGAGTTATTGAATATATGTATGTACGCGAGTGACTTGTCTGTTCTTAGTTAACCCAAGTCTGTATTATTAAAGGGGCGGTGAAATACTCAGTTTCACTCAATCTCATGTTAATCTTGAGTACCTATAGAGTAGTATTGCATCCTTCATATCTCCAAAAAGTCTTTAGTTTTATTATATTTATAAAAGAAAAATAGGCTGTACCGAGTCTTTCCGGAAAAAGCCGAGCGGGTGGAGGCGTGCCGTGTGGGCGGGAGCGCGTGAAGCTTTTGCGTGTGTTGTAAACAGACAGACTGGTGGTTTATGAGGACATGATTTAGTTTTACAATAAACAAACTGACACCTACAGTGGCCAGCTAAACAAATGTATTTAAACACACAAACACACACAATACATCGCATGCTCCATCGATACATTAACTGTACGTGATCATGTTGTTTACTTGCTGTGCTTAGCTTACACGCCGATAGTTAACAACACACAGACATTTGAAGCAGTTTTACTCACCGCCTGCGGTTCCGTGAGCCTTTATCGTTGGGACTGCTCCATCTTTAAGTATTAGGCAATCTGCAAATCGTCGAACTGTGCCTTGTTTATAAAACTATTAGCAGCTACCGCGCCGAAATGAAGGGAACAAACAAGAACACTTGCGCAACTCCGTTGCTGCTCTGGAAAAACAAAATCCATCCACAGGTCCCTTAACGCTGGGTTCTTTGGACATTTGTGCAGTGTTGTCTTGCCCTGGCAACCAAAAACACACTTTTTGGTGCCATTGTTTTGATTGCAACGCAGCCGAGCCCAGCGTTCTCATGGACGCTCTCGTACGCACTAGGCTACAGCTGCGCGCGCCCTTCCGGGAGAAGTGCTCTTAAGACCCGTATAAGGAAATTCCGCCCACTCTGACGTCACGTAGTTATGTATTCGAAAAAAACTTTCCGAAACTTGTGACAAACCGGAAGGAGTATTTTTGGAACAGAAATACTCCATCAAACTTACAACTTCATTTTTGAAACTTTGTCCATGTTTACCATGGTAATCCAACTCTTTAACAGTGTAAAAAACTCACCATGCATGAAACAGCATTTCACCCCCCCTTTAAAGTCTACTGCTGCATTTAGATCCGACTACCGCCTTTGCTTCCACGCAATTCGTGACAGATACCTTTTTACAAAATTTGAAAAGTCAATCCAAAAGATTTTGCAATACCCACATTCCCAAAAAAAATGAATAATTGTCTCATGAAACTGATGACAAAAGGAAATACTATTATTAAATTGAGCAAAGTTATAATTAACTGGGTAGCAATTGTGAATAATTTTAATTGAATTCAACCACTTTATTAGATAAAAATAATATTTTTGCTGAAGTAGCTAGAAATTCTCCTAAACAATATTATCAAATTTATTATTCCAAAAGCTAACACAAGGGGGGTCACGTGACACATTCAATGGAGTAGCCGTGTTAACGACGAGCTCTGGCAAAGCCTTGAAAAATCTCCCTCCTTACACTTAATCATCTCTGGGAGGGCAAAAATTAAATTCAGAAGTGACAAGACATGCCAAAGAAACAACCTGATTCCAGTCATAGACTTTGTGACAGAAAATTACGAACTTTAACACACGCTCCTCTTCGAAAATGGCGGATGCTCCAATGAGTCCTAGCGACATGGACGCACTTGTGAAGGAAATAACAATCCAATAGCGTCGATAAGGCTTTGGATAACAAGATCGACCCAGTGCTAGAGAAATTGTCGGTGGTAGTGACACATGTCAGGGAGATGGAGAATCGAGTCACCGAAGCTGAAATGCGTATATCGCGTTTATCGCGTTTCAAGATTTTTTCAAGATAAGGCGCGCATCCTGCAAGCAGCGAGAGCCACGAGTCAGCTGGTCTACAAACGCCAAAACATCTCTATCTTTGAAGACTTTTCTGTGGCCATAGTGAGGAAAAGACAAGCTTTTGGAGTTTGGAGATGTGAAAAGACGACTCGTGAACAAGGAATTCGCTTCGCCATGATATATCCAGTGACTCTTCGAGTACAGCACAACGGCGGCGGGAAGTTCTTCAAACAGTCGATAGAGGTGGAGTCTTTCCTCAACGGTCTGCCCGAACCATCAACTACCAGCTTCTCAGGCCCAAGTCGCCCCGGAGAGGCTGAATGATACGGTATCATTTTGTTCATGCTCTCTGTGACTTAACTCAACAATTACGCTATGGACGAGCTGAACTCCTTAAAATCGGGAATCAGTATCAGGATTACTCACCTGGAAACTTAAATCTCATTTCACCAGAGATTCTGCGGGGAGCATAGCGGAACGCTCATCATACCACACGTGAGGCGTCGGAGACGGCGAAGAGACCGGAAGCAAAAGCGGGGAAAAAGAGCCGGAGTACGAGCTAGGCTACAAGCTAACCCACACAGACCAGCACTCCCGAGTCTCTTTCTTACAAACGCCCAGTCACTTGTAAACAAGATGGACGAAATGAGACTTAGGATTATTTCACATCACCTTAACAACTGTGCTATGGTAATCACAGAGACTTGGCTGGATAACACTGTTCCCGATGCAGCTATCGAGCTAGTGGGCCGCTCCATATACAGAGCAGATAGAACGGCCGACTCTGGTAAGAACAAAGGCGGCGGAGTGTGCATATACATAAATAATGACTGGTGTACATCGGTGGACGTTATTAGGTCACATTGCTCCTTGGACATTGAATATTTGTCATTGAAATGCAGACCTTTTTATACCCCGAGAGAGTTTTCTGCTATTGTTATCACAGCTGTTTATATACCACCACGGGCTAATGCTAAGCTAGTGCTAGAAGAGCTGCATGAAGCTATCAACAGCCAGCTGGATGCATACCCGGAGGGAGCTGTAATTGTAGCAGGGGACTTCAATCATGTGGATTTAAAAACTGTGATGCCTAAATTATACATCAGTATACATTTTCCGAACAGAGATAATAATATATTGGATCAAGTATACACCAACATACCAAGAGCTTATAAAGCAGCCCCATCTCCACACCTGGGCTTATCAGACCACATCTCTATAGATCTGATGCCATCGTACAGACCTTTGATCCGCAGGACAAGACCAACTGTCAAAACAATCCAGGTCTGGAATGAGGAATCTACTGCACGCTTGCAGGACTGTCTCGGAAATACAGACTGGGATCTGTTTACAAGCACAGACCTGGAAGAATATAGCTCATCTGTTTTAGCTGCACTGATGTTGGGGTAGCGACCAAGACCAGCATGGTGTACCCAAATCAAAAACCATGGTTTGATGGGAAGGTACACTCATTAATGAAAGTACGGAATGCTGCCTACAGATCAGGGGGCAGGTTGGCTTATAGTAATGCTCGAAGAGATCTCAAGAAGGGCATAAAAGCAGCAAAACACAGGTATCAACAACGTATTGAGGGCCATTTTAAAGATAATAACCCCCCCAGTATGTGGACAGGTATTAAATCTCTAACGGACTACAAGAACAGCCCCTCCTTGCCCAGCCATGATGCCACACTTCCTGACACCCTAAACCAGTTCTTTGCGCGCTTTGAAAGTCACTCCAACAGCATAGAAATCCAGACAGCACCATCACCCATAGTAGAGCCGGTTCCTGTCTTCAAACGCCATCAAGTGAGATCCACACTAAGGAGGATTAATGTCAATAAAGCAGCAGGACCAGATAAAGTTCCAGGTCGCACACTCAAGTCATGTGCTGACCAACTGGCAGGGGTGTTCACCAGCATCTTCAATCTGTCTCTGCAGCAGGCTGTAGTCCCAGCATGCCTAAAATCAACTACAATTATCCCTGTGCCTAAAAAACGGTCAGTAAAATGTCTGAATGACTATCGCTCTGACTCCAATTATCATGAAGTGCTTTGAGAGATTCTTTCATACATCAAAGCCAACATCCCTGCTGACCTGGACAACCTACAGTTTGCTTACTGTAAGAACAGATCTACAGAGGATGCAATCTCAATTGCACTTCACACCAGTCTTACTCATTTTGAGCACTTAAATACGTATGTTAGGATGCTATTTGTAGATTTCAGCTCGGCTTTTAATACCATCGTGCCCTACAAACTTGTAAATAAGCTGAATGACTTGGGTCTAAACACCACACTTTGTTCATGGATTTTGAATTTCCTCACCAACAGATCACAGAATGTCAGGATAGGCAGTCATACTTCATCTGTTATCATCACGAACACAGGAGCACCGCAGGGATGCGTTCTTAGTCCAGCTCTTTTTACCCTATTCACACACAACTGCAAATCCATCCACTCCTCTTGTAACACCATAGTGAAGTTCGCGGATGACACCACATAGTGGGAAGGATATCAGAAAACAATGAGTCTCCCTACAGAGAGGATGTCCAACATCTAATTAAATGGTGTGTGAATAACAGTTTGGTTATAACAGCAAAGGAGATCGTGGGAGACTACAGGAGAGTCAAGAAAACAGCACCACCCCTCTACATAAACGGTAAGGAAGTTGAAATGGTGAATGACATTACATTCTTGGGTATACACATAACAAAAGATCTCACATGGGCCACTAACACATCATACTTAGTGAAGAAAGCGCAGCAGAGACTCTTTTTCCTAAGAAAACTCAAAAAAGCAAAAGTGCCGATCCAGCTTTTAGTAAATTTTTATAGGAGCACAATAGAGAGCATCCTCTGTTACTCCATCACAGTGTGGTATTACAGCTGCACTGCAGAAAACCGGCGAGCTTTGACCCAGATAGTCAAAACTGCTCAGAGGATGAATCTGAGCTGCCTACCCTTGATATGATCTATGATAGCCGCCTATGAAAGCGAGCTAGCAATATTATCAAGGATTCAACTCATCCTGGACATAGTCTTTTGTATCCCTTCCATTAGGGAAAAGATATAGAACACTCAGAACCCGTACAAACAGACTGAAGAACAGCTTTTTCCCCAGAGATGTAGCCTGTGCCATCCCTCCAACACATAAAGAGTGAACCCTTCCTCTCTTATCCCTCTCTCATGTTCGCTGCTAATGCACAAAAACATTCTTATTAGACACTAAATTATCATATTTATCTTGTTTATTTATTATACTAAGTGTCTTTTTAACTTATTATTTTTTCTTGTATTTTATATTTTATACTTTTATTACATTTATTATGCCATGTGTGTTATGTCTTTTATGGCTGCTGTCCTCTGTGAGTTATCAAACAAATTTCGTTGTATAACTACAATGACAAATAAAGTTTCTATTGAATACCGCGCATTTTTTGTTTGTTCTGTCTAAGCTTCGGTCATGTCACGTTTCCAAGGAGACAGAGAGGCGATCACTACTGCTCTCAAATGTGAAACCGACCAGCGTCAGACCTCTCGTCTATTCTCAAAAAATATCTATAAGATGTTAAATGTAAATAGTTCTATGTTTTATGTTCGACATGCAGGGCAACACAAAATCTTTTTTTTTTTTCTTCTCTCTCATCTCCAATTTTTATGGGTATACCTTTCATGTGCAAGATGCACTTTAAAACAGGGCAGGGCATCTCACATATATTGGTGCTGCTGGTATATTAAACTACCCCTTGGCTATGTCAACGAATAAATCTATATTAAACATATGTGGTCTGAGCTGTCGACACGACAGATCTCGTCACAGTTGTTGTTGTTGGTGCGTCCTACGATGCGAATAGAGGCCGATCCTTGACGCACATGGCCAGCCACAGGCGTCGCACACAAACTGGCTAGATGTTGTTATAGATGTTGTTCAGGCATTGTTCTTTCTGCGTCTTCGTTTGTCTACTGCATTAGTAATGCGGCTGAACTCAAAGGAGTGTATGGCAGTATGGCACTGTGCTCGCCATGATGTCCTGTCTGCAGCCATCTCTTCAAGGGCATTTGGGTCCATGTTGCATAGTTTTAAATTGGCTTTGAGGCCGTCCTTGTAGCCTTTTTGTTGCCCTCTATGGGAGCGCATGCCGCTCTGGAGCTGGCCATAAAAAACCTGTTTTGGCAGGCGTGAATCTGCCATGCGTACAACATGTCCAGACCAGCGAAACTGTGCAGCAAGCATGAAGGCCTCAATACCAGTGATGCCACAGGTAGGGCGACCACCCGTCCCGCGTAGCGCGTGCGCGCACAGCGTTTGAAGCCCAATTCATGCGTCCCGCAAATTGAGACCGTGTCACGCATAATCAATGCTTGCTCAAAAAAAAGTCGGTCGCTCTATATCCTCGAGCCCCAAGCAGCCAAACGAACATTACTTACTGTTAACACACCCACGTGACCCACCCCTCAGTTGAACTGCTGACTAGGTTGTTGTCAACTTTTTCGTTGTTGTCATGACAGCGCACGCACGTGCATACCAGACACACTGGGAAGGAACTTTTAGATGCGCGCTTTTACAATTGAAGAGTTCAGATGCAAAAGCCTCTAAATGCCATCTAAAATTTTCTTCTAAAATGATCATTTTTATCAAGCTCGTATATTTAAGTTCAATAATTTCACTTAAATGGCAATTTTTCTTGCCATTTAAGTGAAATTATTGAACTTAAATATACGAGCTTGATAAAAATGATCATTTTAGAAGAAAATTTCAGATGGCATTTAGAGGCTTTTGCATCTGAACTCTTCAATTCGAAAAATGGAGAAAGAGACTGAGTCTGAGGCACCGCATCGCCATCATCAATTAAAAAAAAGGTGTGGGTAAAAGAAAGACTGGGAAAATGAATATTTGTGGCTGAATGGTGTTGAGGGGGATACCGAGAGAGACTTTGAAAAAAAAAAAAAAACTGTTCCTGTGGTGTTGAGCAACTACAATTCCTGTTAATCCTATAGTTTTATATTATAATTTATTTAAAGTGAATAAATTGTAATGAAAAATAAATAAAATTAAATAGCTAAAGTAAATCGTAAGTGGAAGTGCATCTGTCAATTCATTGAATGTTCAAACTATTATAAATCTTTATTTAGAAAAAATACACATTTGTTGGCCTATTAATGAGCATATCAGCAATAACACATATTTAGGGGAATAGGGCATTATTAATATACCAAGTAAGGTGGTATGTGCTAGAAATGGGTAAACCACTATCAGTGAGTCTGCCCGTGGGGTGGGGGCACCGCCGCGCCAGGCAGTGTCCCACATTGTCCCTCAGAAACATACCCCTTGTCCCCCCTTGGGCTTATTAGCAGGTGGTCACCCTAGCCACAGGTCTGAAGTACGCTAAACATATGTAGTTGGAATGTAAAGGGCGTTCATAACCCAGTAAAAAGAAAAAAAAGATACTAAATTATTTAAAAAAAGAACAAATTCACATTGCATTTCTGCAAGAGACACACCTAACAGACAGCGAGCACGTCAAATTGAAGAAAGACTGGGTGGGACAAGTGTATGGCTCGTCATTCACCAGCAAAAGTAGGGGAGTTGTCATTCTTGTAAATAAATGTATACCATTATCAGATATTAATACATATTCCGATAAATCAGGACGGTTTATCCTGCTCAAAGCTACACTAGCTGGACAACCCATTACCCTTATGAACGTCTATATCCCCCCGATTCAATTCATTGAGTTAATTACACAGGCGTTTTCTAAGTTTGCTGAATGACAGTGTGAACAGTGTAATTGCTGGTGATTTTAACTGTACGCTGCTACCAAAACTTGACAAATCGCTACCATCTAATGATAGGCCTTCCAACAGAGCACAAGCTCTGAATGGGATGTGTAAAGAAATTGGTCTGGTAGATGTTTGGCGAGCCCTTCATCCCAGAGATAGAGAATACACATTTTTTTCTCGAGTCCATAAAACTGCAAGCAGAAAAGACTACTTTGTCTCTTCCAAGATTTCACTCCAAAATGTAATAGACTGTAATATTGGCAACATTGTAATTTCGGATCATGCTCCCGTTTTTCTTAGGTTAGGCCTACCCAACCAAATATACCACCCGGCTTCCTGGAAATTAAAACCATGGCTCGTTGTGTCACGGCGTGTGTGGGTTGAAGGACTCACAGGCAAAAGCTCCAATTGCAACACTTTACTCACAATCATAACAGGTAGGTACAAACAGAAGGGTTCAGGCAGGCAGATAACACGACTATACAAGACTAACAACCGACTAAGACTGACTGAACAGAACAAACTAAATACAGCCACTGATGAACATAACCAGGTGATACAGATGACGGTGATTAACAGGACACAGGTGATAAGGTGAACTAATGGTTGGCATGGAAACAAAAGAGGCGGGAAAACAAAAGACATGTGACTAATACTGATAACAGAAAATCAAAACAGACACAAACGTGACATTACTCCCCCCTCCGGAAAGCGCGACCTCGCGCCGAAGGACCCAGGGCGGAGCAGGATGAGCAGGCGGCCAGGGCGGAGCAGGATGAGCAGGCGGCCAGGGCGGAGCAGGATGAGCAGGCGGCCAGGGCGGAGACGACCCTTCGAGTGGCCAAGGCGGAGACGACGTAGGGAGGAGCCATGGAGGCGGAGCTGACGACTCCAGGCAGCCGACTGATGGAGGCGGAGCAGGTGATCGAGGAGACCAGGGTGAAGCTGTAGAGCCGGCGAGACAGGGCGATGTTGAAAGGCTGGAGGGACATGGTGACACTGATGGCTCCGGCGACCGAGGCCAAGACGGGGATCCTGAAGACCGCGGCGGAGCCAGAGCGACCGAGGACCAAGGTGGAGCCGGAGGGAGAGAAGAGCCCAACTGAGCCCGAAAGATGGAGTGACGAGGCGAAGCCAGAGGAGGGTAGTCCCAGGGCGAGGGCGGGTCGATGAAGGACCAAGGTGGAACCGGGGGGACGAGGAAGCCTGGAGGAGCTGGTGGGCTGAAGGGCCACGGTGGAGGTGAGGGAGGTAAGAGCCATGGTGGAGGTAATGGACCGGAAGGCTGCGGCAGAGTCCAGATCGAGGAGGTCTGAGGAGGTGACCGGGGATCCCCTGACCCTGAAGAAGTTGGTGACAGGCAGACCCACGGCAACTCCATCTCCTCAAAGCTTATAGGAGGAGCAGCGGGGCTGCCAGGCATTGATGAAGGGAAGGTCGAGGAGAGAAGGCTAGGAGGAGGTGGGAGAGGGAGGCTGGGTGGGAGCACCGTCTGTGACTGGGCAGACATGACGTGGCTGACGTGAAGCTCTGGCTGGACGTGGCTGACGTGAAGCTCTGGCTGGACGTGGCTGACGTGAAGCTCTGGCTGGACGTGGCTGACGTGAAGCTCTGGCTGGACGCGGTCTCTGGCTGGACGCGGTCTCTGGCTGGACGCGGTCTCTGGCTGGACGCGGTCTCTGGCTGGACGCGGTCTCTGGCTGGACGCGGTCTCTGGCTGGACGCGGTCTCTGGCTGGACGCGGTCTCTGGCTGGACGCGGTCTCTGGCTGGACGCGGTCTCTGGCTGGACGGTGACTGAATTCCATACGATGATGGGTGGCGTAGTGAAGATGGCTGGTGTGTGTGATTGAGTGGTGATGTCATCTTCAGCCTCACCTACGGTGAAGGTTGAGCCACTCAACCACAGCACATGATCCAGGTACTGGACAAAAGTGCCTGGGGTAGCTGCCACTGGAGCTTGCTGGTACAGGCTCTCATCTAGACCGCCCCAAAACACAGACTTCAGGACATCATCTGTCCAGCTTACCCCGTTGGAAATTTTCAGGAACTTGGAGACATAATCCTCAATTGGGAGACCATCCTGAAAACAATGGACCAAAAGATCGGCTGGGCTGGATAGGAAGCGCCCAACTTCCATACTTTTCTTGGTCGGTTGTTCTGTCACGGCGTGTGTGGGTTAAAGAAGGACTCACAGGCAAAAGCTCCAATTGCAACACTTTACTCACAATAATAACAGGTAGGTACAAACAGAAGGGTTCAGGCAGGCAGATAACACGACTATACAAGACTAACAACCGACTAAGACTGACTGAACAGAACAAACTAAATACAGCCACTGATGAACATAACCAGGTGATACAGATGACGGTGATTAACAGGACACAGGTGATAAGGTGAACTATTGATGGTTGGCATGGAAACAAAAGAGGCGGGAAAACAAAAGACATGTGACTAATACTGAAAACAGAAAATCAAAACAGACACAAACGTGACACGTTGATGACCCAAATTTTGAATCCTACCTTAAAGAGAAAGTTAAGCTATTTCTTATGGACAATAGAACCCAAGAAGTGTCTCCCAATTTGCTCTGGGACACAGCTAAAGCATATATTAGGGGATTAATTATATCATATGTATCCAATCAGAAAAAAAAGCAGTTGGCGGATCAGAGAAAATTTGAAATTATTCTCCATGATTTAAAAACAAAATATAACACTTGCCCCTCAGATGTGCTTCTTGCTGAGATAGAAACCGTCAAAACCTTTTCAAACCTTATAAATGAAAATATTAATAAGCCACGATTCTTATTTAGATTCTTATTGCTGGCTACTTCAGAGATAAAGTTATAAATATTAGATCAGGAATCTGCTCGGCAAACAAAAATAAAAACAAGATGTTCCCTCCTTTACCAAGCGCATATAATACTATCCAGATGGAAAGGTTTACTTTGGTTGATGTTGAGACCCTAAGAAAGGTAGTAACAGAACTAAAACCATCCACTTTGTTCACAGAGTAAAAACGCAACAACGTATCTGACTTGCAACACACACAGCTACAGCTGTGCTCACTCAAGGTGATTTTATTCATTAAACAATCAATCACAAATGAATTTCATTCATTTCATACATAAATATCAATCAATAATAATAATTAAAAAAAAAAAAAATAAACATAATGCAGATTGAGAGCACACGGTTAACACCCCCACTTGCTCTCACATTGTTAATATAGAACTCATCATTTTCCAAAAATAAATGCATCAAAATTCATCATCTTACACTTGGTTGCAGGCTTTGTCAACACATCTGCTACCATCTCATTAGTAGGACAATACACTAATATAATGTCACCATTATTTACAGAAGACCTAATAAAATGGTACTTGATGTCTACATGTTTGCATCTTTGCCTGCTCACAGGATTTATTGTTAAGGCGATTGTACCTTGGTTATCTTCGTATACTTTAGGTTGCGAGTATTGACGTGTATCAAGATCTTTCAACAGTTGTTTAAGATAGAGACACTCCTGTATGGTTGTGGCTAGGGCTATATACTCGGCCTCACAGGTGGACAGTTCGACAGTTGGCTGTTTCTTTGTTTTCCATGAAATCAAAGGACCACATTCAGTTAAACTTACACAATAGCCAGTTGTACTACGTCTGTCATTACTAGCTGCCCAGTCTGCATCACTGTAGGCTCTTATTCCCAGTGTCTCATTACATTTTCTGTGACACAGTTCTTTGTCAATTGTACCTTTAAGATACCTTAGTACCTGTTTAACTGTGGACCATTGCTCAACAGTTGGTTCTGTGAAATATTGTGACAGTTTGCTTACAACAAAACTTATATCGGCTCTAGTACAGATGGTCAAATAGATGAGGCTTTCCACTGCCTCTCTATATTTTTTCACATCAATCATCTTTTCGGCATCATTATTATAGTCAAGTTTTTGTTCACAAGGAGTCGATCTAGGTTTGCAATCCTGCATGTTAAACCTTTGAAAAATTTTGGTCACATATTTTGCTTGTGACATTCTCACACAGTTGTCACTCTGGTTAAAATCAACACCGAAAAAATGCCTTAATTTGCCCAAGTCTTTCATTTGGAATCTTTCAGTAAGCATGTCCTTCACATGTCTAAGAACATTTCCATCACTTGCCACAATCAACTAATCATAAACCCATATTACAATGATCACTTTTTCATTAGCTGTTTCCCATGTATACACACAATAGTCAGCTTGATTCTGCACAAAGTGGTTTTTGGTCAAGTACTCATGTAGTACCTTGTTCCAGTTTCTGCCCGAAAAAGTCTCTTCATAATCAACACCTCTCTTCTGACTGTATCCTTTGGCTACATAACGTGCTTTGCACTTTTCAGATCCATCTATGTTATTCTTAATCGCATAAACCCATCTGCCTCCCACTGCTTTCTTACCGTCAGGCAAACTACTTAGGGTAAATGTGTGATTTTCTCGAAGTGATTGCATCTCCTCATCCATTGCAGTGACCCACTCATCTGATCTATCCGAGGTTACAGCGTCTGTAAAGGTTACAGGTATATTACATGTCACTCTATACCAGTAATATATGGTGATGCCTGTTGAGAAACATAGTCATGTAAATAACTTGGCTTCATCCTCACTCTAGAAGGGTATCTCGGAGGCTCAGGCATAGCTTCAACTGATTGGGTCTGAGGACTACTACTCTGCTCCTCCTCTTTGACTGAAACCTGGTCTTTTGCTAGACTTGAATTTACATCCTGCATAGTTCTATTGACTTTCTGTTTCAGAACATCATCATCATCAATGGTAGTCTGAGTCTGTTGCTCAACACAAGTCTTAGAAAGAAACTTAACTAACCTGTGCTTTCCTGCTGTCAGGGAAATAGACAATGTATGCTGGACTGCTTTTATCATAACCAATAAAAACACCCTTTTCACTTCTTGGATCCAGCTTTCTTTTATCTTGTTTATAAACAAAACACTCTGAACCAAACTTTTGCATCCTAGCAAGATTGGGTGGTCTCCCTGTTAGCATCTGAACTGGTGTACGTTTGGTGCGTTTGTTAAAGCACCTGTTCCTGATTATGGCTGTGGTCTGCACTGCATAAGGCCATACATTTTTAGGTAACTCACTCTCTATCAGCATGCATCGTGCCATGTCAAAAAGTGTACGCCAATTTCGCTCTGCTGTACCATTTTGGTGGGGAGATTATGGTGCAGAAGTCTCGTGTCTAATACCATTCTTAACCAACATAGTTTTGTATTGTACTGCAAAACTAGACGCGAAGACGCTGAATTTTACCATATGGGGCCATAACGGCAAGAAACCTCTCTGTTGCTTGTAGTGTGTCACTTTTACTTTTAAGACTATATACAAATACGGCATTAGTATAATCATCTGTAAATGACAAAACATATTTATATCCCTCTCTGGACTCTGGGTTAATTGGACCGGCCAAATCTGTGTGCACTAGCTCTAGAGGCTTTTTAGCTCTTACATCAGGCTTTCTGTTTCTGGTTTGTGTAAACTTGCCTTGGGTGCACACTTCACAAGTTATAGGTTTGTTTGATGAACCTTCAATTTTCATACCATCAACAACACCTTCTAATCTTTGCACATCATCAAAATTACAGTGTCCCAGTATCTCATGCCATGTTTTTAAATCATAACATCCATTCACTTGGTCATCACATCCATCAGATACTGTATGCAAATAATATAGTCTATCATGTAAATGAATGGAAAATTTTGTACCGTCTTTGTGCACCAGAGTATCTTCACCTTTCCTGAACGTCACGCTTGCTCCACTGGAAGCCGCTGCTTGCACCGAAAATATGTCCTGTGGGTATGAGGGAATGTACAGCGCCCGTCTCAGCATTGTTTTTAGGTGGCGTCCTCGAATGTCCACCAAGCATACCTCAGCGTCACCTCTGCGCTCTGCTACTCCCTTACACCTTGTGCCGTCAGCTAGCTCCATGTAATGAGTCCCTGCCTGGAACTCTTCATCGAACCTTTTGAACTTGGAGATGTCGGTGACGATATGCGAGGTTGCCCCGCAGTCGACCATCAGGCCCCTCACGTCGACACCCTGGTTGTTTGGCTGGAATCCTGCCTCTCCATCGGTCACCCTGAAAAGATACTCGTCGGTCGCTTCCTCGGTGGCCCTCCATGTTGCGTCTTGGCGCCGTCTCCTCCTGCAGCTTACGTCGTGATGAGTATTACTCTTGCAGTGGCTGCACCACAGTTTGCGTCGGCAAGCGCGGGCAATGTGTCCCTTCAGACCGCATCTGTAGCACACCACATCCGCTGCAGTCCGTTCAGTTGAGCCAGCACTGGTGGGTCTTGCAGCAGGCCACTGTTTTGTCTGCACAGCCATTACATTATCCTCTACAGCTGGAGCACGCATCTTTTCGATGTCCTCGTAGCTCCGAAGCTTTGTTTTGAACTCAGCAAACGTTATCCTGTCATCCGATTGCGTTATATTGATGGCAAACTGTTAAAGTCTCAGGAAGCCCCTTTAGAACCATAGCCACCAGCAGTCCGTCACTCAAAGTCTCTCCAGCATTTCGTAAAGCCGTGATAGCAGTTTCAGCATGAATAACATATTCAGTCACACTCTCGCTGCTTGATTTTTGAAGCGAGGTTAACTCAGTATACAGGCTTATTACTCGTGGCTTTCCTTTACCTGCGTAGTAGTTTCTCAAAATCTTTAGCGCTGCGTGCCCATCGTCGGCTGCTTCTCGCATTACAAGTGACAAACTCGTATCGTCCAAGAACTGGATTAATTCCGCATATGCCTCGGCATTTGAAGCCGCTTCTTCCGGTGTGTCCACACCCGCTGATTCCGTAGTAATTATCTCTTTCAGCCCTTGCAACCGGAGGTGGCCCAAAAACTTAACTTCCCAAAGATCATAATTCTTTTCATCCCTGTCGAACAGTAGCCGCGACCAGCGACCGCTATGTTCCGTCTTTCTGGCGTTAGGCCTACTCATGGCTCTACTAAAACAAACGCTTGACTTCCTGATGTTCTGGGCCCATAACCTGTTCACAGAGTAAAAACGCAACAACGTATCTGACTTGCAACACACACAGCTACAGCTGTGCTCACTCAAGGTGATTTTATTCATTAAACAACCAATCACAAATGTACACACTCCCATTATTCATCACGTGACATTTCATTCATTTCATACATAAATATCAATCAATAATAATAATAAAAAACAAACAAAACAAAACATAATGCAGATTGAGAGCACACGGTTAACACACTTGTTCTCTTGATCCACTTCCTACCTCTCTTTTTAAATCTATCTTTAATGTAGTATCTAATGATATTCTTGAGATAGTAAACCATTCTCTACAGCTTGGCATTTTCCTTGTGATCTTAAATTGGCCCTAGTGAAACCTGTACTAAAAAAAGGGAATTCAGATATCTTAACGCCTAATAATTATAATATAGACCCATCTCAAATCTCAAAGCATTTTTGAGTAAAATATTAGAGAAAATTGTTTTTAATCAGTTAAGTATATTCTTAAATACACATTCAAAATTAGAGATGTTGCAGTCGGGTTTCAGAAAGCATCATAGCACATAGACCACTCTTTAAAGTAGTAAATGACATAAGAATAAACTTAGATAGAAATTGGCCTTCAGTTCTGGTGCTGCTGGACTTGAGCGCTGCGTTTGATACAGTGGATCATCAGATTCTCTTAAATAGACTACACGAGCATGTTGGCTTATCTGAAACCATTTTAAATTGGTTTTTATCATATCTTAGTGGTAGTGTCATGATTCTGCCTTAATATCCTTGATTTTCCTAGTCGTGAGGCAGGATCATGACAGAATCATGTTTTGTGTACAAGCGCATGGCCGATTGTTTGGCCATGTGCTTGTGGTGTCTCGTTACGTTACCCCGCCCCCTTGTTATCCTCGTCTTGTGATTATTGTCTAGTCACTTTCACCTGTCCTCGTCATTAGTGTTTCCTATTTAACCCCTGTGTATTTTCTGTCCTGTGCGATTCATTGTCTAACGTTGTGTGATCCTACAGTGAGTAATTCGTTGAGAAGTCAGTTATTGAAGAAGTGTCTGTTCCTGTCATGGTTTTGTTTCTGTCTTAGTTTATAGTCTTAGTCTAGAGTCTTCCTGTTCCTGTCCTGTTTTGCCCCCTCGTGGGCTTTGTTTTCCTGGTTATTTGTTTAATAAATCGTGTTGCCTTGACTACTGTCTGCTATTGGGTTCATCCTTCCTCACCCACATAACAGAATGAATCGCCAAACAAGAAACCCAGCAGACAGTAGGTCGTCCCTGCTCAAGCGTCAGTCAGAGATTCGTGAACGATGCTGGTCGTCGGCTCCCACCGACAGTAAGAGGGCCGGGCTTCCTTTCCCTTCCCAGGGTGAGTGGATCCTAAGGAACTACGCCCGACTCTGGGATCATTTCTCCCAGGAGGACCCGCAGGCTTCTTCATCGGGGTCTCCGCCACCTGCCTGTCTGCCAGTGCTCCCGGAGGGGCGCGTTCTAGCCGTAGTTTCGCAGGGGAACCAGATGCACTCCACTTCGACTCCCGAGGCGTCATCCCCTCCTGCAGACCTTCGAGGGAAACGAGGAAGACGGACCTCGTGGGAGTCTCCGTCGGAATCGTCCTCACCTGAGTCAACGCAGCCTGAGTCCGTCCTTCCACCGCCAGTCACGGTTCCTGCTGTGCTTCCCCAACCAGCCACAGCTCTGGCCATGGCCTCTGCCCCGCGGCCAAGAAGGAAGAGGAGGAGGAGGAAGGCTGTCGCAGAGCCCGCTGCAGTCACAGAGCCCGCTGCAGTCACAGAGCCCGCTGCAGTCACAGAGCCCGCTGCAGTCACAGAGCCCGCTGCAGTCACAGAGCCCGCTGCAGTCACAGAGCCCGCTGCAGTCACAGAGCCCGCTGCAGTCACAGAGCCCGCTGCAGTCACAGAGCCCGCTGCAGTCACAGAGCCCGCTGCAGTCACAGAGCCCGCTGCAGTCACAGAGCCCGCTGCAGTCACAGAGCCCGCTGCAGTCACAGAGCCCGCTGCAGTCACAGAGCCCGCTGCAGTCACAGAGCCCGCTGCAGTCACAGAGCCCGCTGCAGTCACAGAGCCCGCTGCAGTCACAGAGCCCGCTGCAGTCACAGAGCCCGCTGCAGTCACAGAGCCCGCTGCAGTCACAGAGCCCGCTGCAGTCACAGAGCCCGCTGCAGTCACAGAGCCCGCTGCAGTCACAGAGCCATCTTCTCCGAGAGTTGCGGCCGATCTAGCCGCTGAGAAGGTTGTGCAGGCAGTTTCGGCGCATCAGGAGATGCCCATTAACATCGCAGCGAAAACCTTGTCTGAATACCTGTCCCGTCTTTGTAAGATCCTTGAACCCCCTGTCTGTCCTGTCCCGGTGAGCTCTGCAACCAAGTCTGTCCCCAAGAGCGCTGCACCCGCGCCAGCCGCCGAGAGCGCTGCACCCGCGCCAGCCGCCGAGAGCGCTGCACCCGCGCCAGCCGCCGAGAGCGCTGCACCCGCGCCAGCCGCCGAGAGCGCTGCACCCGCGCCAGCCGCCGTGAGCGCTGCACCCGCGCCTGTCCCCGTGAGCGCCGCACACAGTCCTATCCTGTCACCAGTCTTGTCCCCTGTCAGAAGTCCCGTTTCCTCTGTGTCCCCTGTGTCTGAGTCTGTCGCCACCAGCCCCCGGACTGTTTCCCCGTTTGTCCCTGTCTCCACCAGCCCCCGGACAGTTTCCCCGTTTGTTCCTGTCACCAATAGTTCCCGGACTGTTTTCCCTGTCTCCACTAAGCCCCGGACTGTTTCACCCAAGTCCTCTCCTCGTGTGTGTCCGTCAAAGCCTGCCCAGAGTCCTCGTCCTCAGCCCTCATCCCGTGGACCCAAGAACCCCAGTCCTCCCATCCACCCTGGACCTCCCCCCATGAACTCTGTGTTTCCTCCACCTCCTTTGCCTTGTATGTTGTTTTTGATGTTTCACCCTAACCCTGTTATTGTTTTTTCATGTTTGCCTTTATTAGTGTTTTCCATGTTTTGTTGGTTCGTGTCTTTGTCACAGTCTGTCATGTCCCGTGTTTAATGTCCCCTTGAGGAGCGTCTGGTAGCCGCTCCTTAAGGTGGGGGTTCTGTCATGATTCTGCCTTAATATCCTTGATTTTCCTAGTCGTGAGGCAGGATCATGACAGAATCATGTTTTGTGTACAAGCGCATGGCCGATTGTTTGGCCATGTGCTTGTGGTGTCTCGTTACGTTACCCCGCCCCCTTGTTATCCTAGTCTTGTGATTATTGTCTAGTCACTTTCACCTGTCCTCGTCATTAGTGTTTCCTATTTAACCCCTGTGTATTTTCTGTCCTGTGCGATTCATTGTCTAACGTTGTGTGATCCTACAGTGAGTAATTCGTTGAGAAGTCAGTTATTGAAGAAGTGTCTGTTCCTGTCATGGTTTTGTTTCTGTCTTAGTTTATAGTCTTAGTCTAGAGTCTTCCTGTTTTGCCCCCTCGTGGGCTTTGTTTTCCTGGTTATTTGTTTAATAAAAAACGTGTTGCCTTTTACAAATGTCTGCTATTGGGGTTTATCCTTCCTCACCCACATAACAGGGAGAAACATCTGCAGTATCTATTAATAATACCTTGTCTGAACATTATGAGGGACAATTTTGGAGTTTCCCCCCCGGGATCAATTTTTGGGGCCACTACTTTTTAATCTATATAGTTACCTCTCGGGCGTATCATCAAGACAGTATCTCTTTTTATAGTTATGCTGATGATACACAGTTTTTATGTAGCCGTATTTTCCCCGGGGACACTCCA
>JAZAVI010001374.1:0-19861 GCA_036326025.1 Chrosomus eos
GCTAAACACGCACAAAAAAACTGGGCTTGATTTGGTTGTTCTAAAGGTGTGTGAAAAAAAAAATACCGTTTAAGGTGTTTGGGGTCAAAATGACCCCACATAGAAGATGAATGGGAAAATGAAAAAAAATGACTTTTCATTTTGTTTGTCAAAAAAAAAAAAAAAGGAAATCCATTATAAATCTCATACACACACATTCGATTATAAATCGAACTTTCTATCTCATACACACACAAACACACACACACACACACACACACACACACACACACACACACACACACACACACACACACACACACACACACACACACACACACACACACACACACACACGCACACACACACGCACACACACACGCACACACACACGCACACACACACACACACACACACACGTATGTGACTGCAACAGAGAGCATTTTATAGAAATTGGCAAAAAAAAATCAAAAATCAAGAGATAGAGAGAGAGAGACAGAGAGAGAGAGAGAGAGAGAGAGAGAGAGAGAGAGAGAGAGAGAGAGAGAGAGAGAGAGAGAGAGAGAGAGAGAGAGAGAGAGAGAGAGAGAGAGAGAGAGAGAGAGAGAGATTTGATTTTGATTTTTAACAAAACTTTTATTACAATACAGTTTACAAGACATTACCTAGTATTTACCATAGACTTCTACACCAAAGTATATATACAAAATAAATAAAAAATGAAAATAAAGAAAATAAAAAAAAACTCACAGCACAAAAATCAATTCACCCTCAAAAACAGAGCACAGAGCCTCCTTGTAGCACCAAATACATTCAAATGTAACAAAATCATCAATGGACTTATAATATAAAAAATCTACCATAACTCTTGACTTCACCAAGTTAAAAAACAAGTCAACCATGTTCTGATTTAGATTCTGTTCCATTTTCTTTTTCCTACTTAAATAAATGGCCAGTTTTGCTTGGCCTAGAACAAAATTCAGAAGCTGACAGACAACCCTTTTTTTCCTCACATACTTGTACCCCAAGATGAACGTCTCCAGAGAAAAAGTCTCATTGCACCTCATAAAAACATCGCTTACAACTTCAAGCAAAGGTTGTAGTCTACAACAATTCATAAACGCATGAAAAATGGTTTCTCTAGTAGAGCAAAAAGGACATCCAGAGTCAACCTCAGGGTTTAAAACTGAGACAAACGCGTTAAACAGCGCCATGAATGATCTTCCATTGTAAATCACCTGTTCTCTTGGTCAACGGTGGTTTATACAGCGCAGTCTCATCCCAAGAAGTCATATACTGACGTCTTGGGACGTCTTTTGACCATACGTCAATATCCGCCTTTTTAGGGTACCCTTAAACGTCGGTTAGCTGACGTTATCGGATCCTAACTCTACCCCAGACCTAAACCTACCCCTAAACCTACCCCGTCACCTATTGACGTTAAAGGTAAAGCGTCAGTTGTATGACGTCCCAGGATCGTCATTTACCGACGTTTAGGGGTACCCTAAAAAGGCGGATATTGACGTATGGTCAAAAGACGTCCCAAGACGTCAATATATGACTTCTTGGGATGAGACTGTGTTAGTTTATACAAAGATCTCCATTCAGGGCTTACGCCTTCATCCAGTTTAAAAACATCACGCCAGGGAGTATCAACTCTTACACTTAGGACATTTTTGCTAAACACCAAAACACAAGACCTGTACAAAGATTAACCGGCACTTAAAAAAAAAATCTTTACACAGAGATGCAGACTTTGTAAAAAAAGGGGAAATAATCCCTTCAACATTTATAGACAAAGATAAACAAGGAAAAGAGTCTTTGGGATTTGCAACACAAGAACCTTCACAATATTTTGTTAACATTTCCATTTCAGTTGTTTCAAGAGCAGCTTTCCATTTCATGAGCAACCGGGTAACCAGACGAATAGACCTGATTCCCAAGTGTTGAGCTAGAGCTGCTTCATTCTTAAAATCCGCCCCTACAATGTTCAGTAGCTGACTCAGGATGATAACATCATGTCCCACCAGCACCCTATTGAGTCCAGGAAAAAATGAACTGTCCGTTAAATCCAACCGAGAGCCATAGATTTAAGGCTCCTCCAGTAACCAGAAAAGAGAAGGTGAATTTTCTGGACGTTGAACAACAAAAAGACTCCAAACTTTAAAAGTATTCCTATAAAAAATTGGCAACTTAGAGATGTCCAGTTTTAGGGGATCCATTAGAAAAAGTGCTTTGTCCAGTCCCAAACCTGCAAAACTACGTAGAATCAGACATGAAACAGCGCGCCAGTTGCAGTCTGAAGGTCCATCCAGCAGTCTTTGTACAAACTGCAACCGAAAGGCTGCAATTCTGCTTTGAAGATGCATTAGTCCTTGGCCACCCTCCTCCTTCGGTAAAAACAATACATTTTGTGAAACCCAATGTAACCTATCCCAAAAAAAGTTCACCATAAGAGTCTGAATTTTTAAAAGTAATTGCAGAGGAGGATCTAGACAGGCAAACCTATGCCATAAGGAAGATGCCACCAGGTTGTTAACAATTAAAATGCGTCCTCTATATGACAATTTTGGAGCCAAATACTTCCACTTGTCTAGGCGTCCTTTAACTTTTTCAATTAAACCTTCCCAGTTTTTCTGTACTACTGTCTCCTCACCCAGAAAAAACCCCAAATAACGAAATCCTTCTTTTCCCCACTGTAGACCAGAAGGGAGTTGTGGTTTTCCACTTTCCCAGCTTCCCATCAGAAGGGCTTCACTCTTATTCCAATTTACCTTAGCAGAAGACAAGGTTTTAAAATCTCCAAGCAAGTCAAATAAAACCTGCACATCACTTTGCTTACTAATCATAACTACTAAATCATCAGCATACGCTGATAATGAAAAGTTACAATTACATGTTGGCAAAGAAATACCTTCAAATACCTATTGCTGACACAGTTGCTTTATCTGGACTTTCCCAAAGTCCCACCATTGCTGCAGTGTACTAAAATAATTCTTTGTAGTTTTAAACATACTCCAAAAAAACTTAAAACTTTCCCTAAAACACTTGTCGTCCAATAAAGTGGTATTTAAGTGCCAATAGGCACTCTTTGGCTTAATAGAATTTAAACAGATACCACACTGCACCATACTATGATCCGAAAGACCTGATGGAATAATAGAACAGCTCTCAACAATACTGCCGTGATGTTTAAAAACATAAAACTTATCCAGTCTTGCTAAAGAAATTGTATTATCACGAGCATGAGACCAAGTGTATTGCCTTTGTTCTCCATTAAGCTGCCTCCAAATATCAATTAATTCATGTGTTTTTTTTTAACTGAACAAGACGCTGACGTGAATGTAAATGAGGTTCCACATGATTCCTGTCCGTGACACATACTTAAAGAAAAGAAAAAAAAAGAAAAACAATGTCCACAAAAAAGACCACTGAAAGTCCATCCCCCCCCCCCCCCCCCCCCCCCCCCCCGCCCATCCTCATTACTACACTCGGAGTTAAGTTTCCTCACTATTTTTTTTAACCTGTAGACATCTTTATTTGTAAAGGATCCCTCCATCATAAAAGCCTTAGTATTCTCAACAAACTGCCCTGTATTAGGAAAAAATTCATTGATGCACACACCCCTTTTATTCTTAGCTCTAAGAAACAATTTAATATCGTCAACCTCAGAATGACCAGAAAAATCACTCTGAGAAAGACAAACACTTGAATCAGATGAAGCACTATCACTTTCCGTGTCATCGTACAAGTCACTTGTATCTGATTTTTTCGCGTGTCTATCAGTCCCAGTTCTATCAGGCTTCCTCCTCTTTAACGGGACTTTAAAATCTGCCTGCACCGTTTCTATTGGAATGATGTCACCCACAGTAGGCTGCAGCTCAACATCGAGAGCATCGTTTAAATGCTTCTCCGCCTCAATAACGGCTCCCCCAGCCTGAACATTAGACACAACTGATGTAACACCAGAAGCTGTACTTTCAACCGCAGCTTCTTCCGTTACAGCGATCACAGGAACAACATCACTTCTAGTTCTAGCCTCTGAGACGTGTAACCCTGTCCCTGACCCACCCGGAGCCTCGTCAACCGGCCCTGCTTCAGCACTAACAACAACAACATCACTTCTGACGTCACCACCACCTGACACATTATTTGAATTTTTCCCGGGACAAGCACGAATTAAATGACCCGTTTGGCCACAACTAAAACATTTCATGTTACCCGATGTCACGTAAATGATGTAATCATAATCATCCGCCCGAAAGTGCAAAGACAGATCCATATCAGCATCATCATTCACTACCATGTAGACGAACCGCCTAAATGAAACGACATGCTTCAATAAGGGCGACCCACCACCGATAGCGATCTTTTTAATGGGAGAGACAATTTTTCCATACGAGACAAAGCCTTAGCTAGTATCTCATCGCTTAAAAACGGAGGTACATTAGCTAGCGTGACTTTCTTTGAAGGTGTAGAAAGCGGAAGTACAGGGTTAAACAGATCGTCAACAACTATTCCTGCCTCAACTAATTCATTAGCCTTTTCAACAGTACTGAGGAATACCACAGTGGCATTATTCATCCTGGAGGGAGACATTATGTGTTCATGGCCAACCACCTCTCCCACTGCAAGACAACACTTCTCTACACTAACCGCGGACGCCACTTTCACGCCATGACGCCGGGTCAATGAACCCAAACAACACCGTGAGTGTGGGGCCGTCATGCTCCCGGTACGGTGGCACGCGGCCCAAAACAACTACAGCAAAAGCAATAAACAACGCACAAAAACAACAAACAAAAGAAAAAAGCCAGAAAGAAAGAAAATTAGATTCACTCACACTCACAGAGTCAAAACGCACTCGGCCCGTACTCCGCACTCACACCAAACTCCGCCCACTCACTCACAGCATCCGCTCAGAGAGAGAGAGAGAGAGGAGAGAGAGAGAGAGAGAGAGAGAGAGGGGGAGAGAGAGAGGAGAGAGGAGAGAGAGAGAGAGAGAGAGAGAGAGAGAGAGAGAGAGAGAGAGAGAGAAGAGAGAGAGAGAGAGAGAGAGAGAGAGAGAGAGAGAGAGAAAATGTGACTTGTAATGTTTCTGCAAATGTATAATAATTTGAAAAGCAAATAATTCAAAATTTATCAGACAAGGGCAACAAATTCTAACTTTGACGAAAATAGATTTTTTGATGTATTTCAGAATGTTAAAAATATATATTCACAAAATATATTCATAAAGTTGTGAGAAGTTGAAGCATCAAGAAAAATGAAGTGAAAAAGAAAGGAGTCCCTATATGGACCTCTATTGGAAATATGTGGTCATTGCACTTTCTTTCTTTAATTATAATTTCTAAAGTTTTTCCACAAACCTGCAGATGGCAGTATTCTATCCCCAACACAGAGCAATGTCCAAAAACTATTTAGATTTAATTAATATCATAATTTATTTCCAATTTCCAATTTTTTCCATGTGCCAATTTATGGCCTAGTTATGTAATTGTGCAGTAAATAGGTAAAAAACTGAAAATTTCCACAAAAACACAGCATAAATGTATAGTTGAGAAGTAATTAAAAAAATGATCTACAGTTTCCCATATAAAAAAAATTTATATTTCCTTATGCAATCACTCTTTAAAAGTTTGGGGTCAGTCTGACCCCAAACATCTTAAGCGTTATCCTTTTTTAACAGTGATTAAGGGTTAAGCAGCTAACCAGATTGGATAATGATAAGGTGTGAGCAGGCTTGGTGTGAATGTATATCTGAGTGTTGTCTGCATAAACAATTGTACTTGAGACCATAATGTTGTATTATCTGGCCAAGGGGAAGGATGTAGATTATGAACAGCATGGGACCTAGGCCAGAACCCTGGGGGACACCATGTGAAAGGGGTGACTTTGGAGATCTGGGGCCGTATTCACAAAGAATTTTATCTTACCACTAGGAGTACTCCTAAATCGCACTAAAATATTTTAGCTAGGAGTTTTCTCTTAAAAGTTATTCACAACGCCTTTCAGACCTACTCTTAGTAAGGAAAAATGACAACTCCTAAACTAAGAGTGAGTCTTCATTGCTATGGATGACGTCAATTCTCATGCACGAGCTTCCTCGCAATGATCACGGTGATTGGTTGTTAGATGACAGGGCCATCATGCGGAACATAACACACAGACGCAACAAATCATGGAATTACACATCTAAATATGTCTGTCTCCTACACAAAATAATAATAGTAATGTCATGGAAATGCATATCATGTCTGTGCAGGCCCCAGTGAAGTGTAATTCTAAAAAGGCAGAGAGAGAGAGAAAAAAAGTCGTGAATTAAATTACATTAAATCAATAATTTATAAAAAAAAAAAAAAAAAAAAAAAAACTAATACCCTAATGAAAACCGCCACTTGCCTAATAATGAAAAACGACACTTACATTAACACTTTGCTTTAACACATTAATTGACATCCTATTAGCCTAAATAGACTACTTAAAGCAAGGAAATGTTGCTCCTATTGAAGTAGCTAATGTAATAGTTGAATGACGGTGGATTATGAACTCGCCAAAACGGAAAAGAAAGCCCATAACGCAGGATCAGTTCACACCAAACGCGAATAGAGCGTCAAATACGCGTCTATCGCGTCTAGTTAGAGACGCTTGAACATTCGCTCGAGTTCAAATTTTTCAACTTGCGCGGAAGACATTCGCGGCAAACGCGTCGCCCAATTCGCGTCATTCGCAACGCCCGGCGCGAATGTGTCTATTCGCGTCTTAACAGATATTATTGGCTTTGCATTGACTTTGTATGCAATCTACTCGCGCAAATAATTCAATTCGTGTTCGGTGTGAACACACCATTACTGCTGCTGGCTCAGTTGGTGCTGAAAAAAAATGATAAATGGGAAATTCGGCACTGGGATATCAAGCAAAACACATGAGAGAGGATATTTGTTTGCAGATGCAGCATTCCCGCTTGTGTCGTGGACCCCGGACGACTGCGAGAGGCGGTGGTGTGCGCTACAATCTTTTGTGAAAAGGTCTTAGCGAGTTAGGAGTCCTCTCGACTTCTTTTAAGCTGTCCCAGACTTAGGTGCTACTTTTAGGGCTAAAATGCTTCGTGAATTACTCTTAGTGAAAAAAATTAGGAGTCCTAAAGTTAGGAGTGACACGCCCATTATTTTTAGGAGTTGCTCCTAAATTCGCCAGTTAGGAGCTACTTTTAGCCTTAAAATTCTTTGTGAATACGGCCCCTGAAATTCCCAATTGAAACAAACTGTTGTCTGTCAGTGAGGTATGATTGAAACCAGGACAGTGGAACACCAGTAATACCAAGCAAGGTCTCCAATCGTGAAAATAGGTGGTTATGGCAAACCGTGTCAAAGGCAGCTGTAAGGTCGAGGAGAATGAGAATACTGACATGGTCCGAGTCAGCAGCCAACAGCAGGTCATAGCTGATTTCACGCAGCTGCCATTTTGAAATCAAAAGTGAGGCTCCGGTGGGAAGAACTCTGGAAGTATCTATACACAACAATGCCTCAGATTACCAACCTGAAGCTGCTGCCCCGATTTACATTATTGGATGTTAATATCCAATGTAGAATATGTATATAGTTTGTTCCTGCTTCTTTATATACTGTCTAAATTATATAAAAAAAATATATTTTATTTATAAATTAATTTCACTTTATATAACCTAAAGTATGAAAGAAATGTATGCACATTTTTAGAATAACTAATTTCTACATTAAACACAACAATACGCCATCGCATTCGCGACTCTCCTGTGATTAAAGGCGTCACTTCCGGTTTTCTTCTCACCGGAGCCTCGCTTTCGAATTCAAAATAACGGCTGCGTGAAATCAGCGTATTGACTACCTTAAACAGGGCAGTCTCAGTACTGTGTATGGCCCTGAAACCAGACTAAAATTTTTCCCAAAATCCATGACATTTCAGGTACTCATGAAGCTGTTTGCCAACTGTACATTCAAGGAGCTTTACAATGAACGGAAGATTAGAGATGGACCGATAGTTCTTAAAACAGGAGTGATGCTGTTTTGAGAGACAGAGGAAGGTGGTAGGCCTGGACCTACTTACAAGGTCAAAGACATCCTGTTCATCAACAGGTGAAAAGGCAGAGAAATATCTGTTTATGGCGCTTTTCCACTGCATGGTACGGCACGGTTCGGTTCGGTACGGCACGCTTTGGCACTTTTCCACTGCATGGTACGGTACGGCTCGGCTCGGTACGGCTCACTTGTGGCGTCTTTCCAATGCATGGTACGGTACGGCTCGCTTCGGCTCGCTTTAAATGGTACCACCTCTGTTGAGGTTCCAAGCGTACCGTATCGGTACTAAAATGTGATGTGAAACACTGCAGATCACTGATTGGTCAGACAGAATCGTCACTACCAGCATCATTGTATTTGTGTGCGAGACATCAAACCCGCTAGATTTAAATAGTCAGTAACAGCCACCGCTGTAGCACCTGTTTTAAAACTGCTTGCTTGAAGAAAAAATAAAGAAAAAAAACTTCCAAAAAAGAAATGGCTGAATCGTTCAGTGGATGAAATGCAGACGTTCATCTCGTTGTTTCTCGAGGAGCGGATAAACTACAACGATCAGTCTATAATCCACCCACTTTGAAGCGTTACTAACTGCAGTGGAAAAGCAAACCGAGCTAAAGCGAGCCGAGCCGTGCCGAGCCGAGTCGTACCACGCAGTGGAAAAGCAAGCAAGCCGAACCGTGCGGCGCCGAACCGTACTGAGCCGTACCGAGCCGTACCATGCAGTGGAAAAGCGCCATAATAGTGTTGCAGTGGGGGGCGTCGGGACATAATCTTGAGTGTTCTGAGTTGTCTGAAGCTGTTAGTAGATAAAAACTAATTTTGCTGTGAAAGAATTCAAGGAATTCACAACAAAGTTTAGTGGATGGTGTAAGTGGGAAAGATTTTGTAGGTTGGGTTTAACTTGTTAATAGTGGAGAAGAGAGCTTTCGGGTTGTTATAAAACTTTGTCAATGATGGTTGTGTATGGTCTCTTTGTAAATGGAAACATGTTCACTGTATGCTAGGGCATGAACAGTTTGGCTGGTCTTCCGACTAAGTCGCTCTAGCTGACGTCCAGCCGCCTTCATTTTACGAAGCTCAGGTGTAAACCATGGGGCAGAGTGAGTGAACGAGAATAGCGTGTCTTTAGAGGTGCAAGAAGATTGAGAGAATCAGCAAGATGTGTCTTGTACAGCAGGACTAAGTCATCAATACCAATATCTAATGACTCTACGATGTTCATTGTGTTCCTATATGTGATGGAGCGAGAGGCACGTAGGCGATGGAGAGACTCAGGAACAGCAAGATTGAACATGATCCTATGTGCGCTTTCTTTGAGATATTCTCTCCAGATTCGTTATAGTTTTATTGTTTTATTGCAGGGAAAAATACAATACAATCACATACTCCTCTTGATTGTTTAATCAAACCTGTGTTGTTAAAGTGTTGTTAAAAGCAAATATTGTGCAAACATCCTCTCCGGACATCACTTTTTACCACAACTATCTCAATCCCTGAGCAGGGCTCAAAGAACAGCCCATTTCAACCGAAGCTCGTGGTTTAGCTGTTAGCATAGCCTTAAAAAAGACTGTAATTATAAATGTTTGCAGTTATAAAGCATATCTTTCCATTAATGACTATATAAAAGAGGTAAAGTTTATTGGAGGCTTTTAATAGTGTCAGATAATCATATGTTTTTCACAGTCTACTGAAGGAAGTTTTAATATAGACCATCAGTCACATGACATGATGGTGGTGGTTAGTATTTATGACACGCTAGCGGTTGCAACAAAGCTAGCAAAATTATTCACAGATTAACAGGAATTGGGGAAAATTCTGATAAATAACTTCTACTTAATCTTGCTTATCTGCAAGGTCTCAGCTTTAATATGCAAATCATGGACAGAGAGATGCATATGCAGCTGAACATTCATCTTATATTTAACATAGACATAGTAGACTATATTAATATTTCACATTCACAGATATCACAGTTTTTTTTTATCAGATATGTGACCATGGATGACAAAACCAGTCTTATGGGTCATTTTTTTAAAATTGAGATTTATACATCACATGGAAGCTGAATAAATAAGCTTTCCATTGATGTATGGTTTGTTAGGATAGGACAATATTTGGCCGAGATACATTTTTGAAAATCTGGAATCTGAGGGTGCAAAAAAATCGAAACATTGAGAAAATCGCCTTTAAAATTAATCTAGTTACCTTTAGCATTTATGTTCGCGATTGTGCTGCATTCACTCATAAAAACAAATGTTTTATACATTTACGGTAGGAAATTTACAAAATATCTTCATGGAACATGATCTTTACTTAAAGGAGTAGTTCACTTTTAAAAAAAAAAACGTTTGCTGATAATTTACTCACCCCCATGTCATCCAAGATGTCCACGTCTTTCTATCTTCAGTCGAAAAGAAATTAAGAAATTTTGATGAAAACATTCCAGGATTTTCTCCATATAATGGACTTCATTGGGAGCCAAAAGGTTCAAGGTCCAAAAGACAGTTTCAGTGCAGCTTCAAAGGGCTTTAAACGATACCAGACGATGAATAAGGGTCTTATCTAGCGAAACGATCGGCAATTTAAAAAAGAAATAACAAAGTTTAAGTTTTTTAAGCACAAATGCTCGCCTTGCTCTGTTCTGTGATGAGCGTTCGTGACTCTCCTATTCGAACTCGTTCATCAAAATTAACAAATCTTTTTTCGAGTCATGACTCGAAGGGTCCTAGATAAGACCCTTATTCATCGTCTGGAGTCGTTTAAAGCCCTTTGAAGCTGCACTGAAACTGTCATTTGGACCTTGAACCTTTTGGCTACCAATGAAGTCCATTATATGGAGAAAATCCTGGAATGTTTTCATCAAAAACCTTAATTTCTTTTCGACTGAAGAAAGAAAGACGTGGACATCTTGGATGACATGGGGGTGAGTAAATTATCAGCAAAAGTTTTTTTTTAAAAGTGAACTAGCCTACTCCTTTAATATCCTAATGATTTTTGGCATAAAAGAAAAATTGATAATTTGTTAATAATAATGTATTGTTGGCTATTCCCACAAATATACCCGTGCTACTTAAGACTGGTTTTGTGATCCAGGGTCACATATTAGCATTCACTGATTCTGTACTTTTTCCACAGTAAACTGCTAATCATACGAGGAAGTTAAATTGTGGAAGTACTTTCAACCCCAGACGGCTCAAAGGAACACACACTCATGCTATTTACGCTTCAAGACATGCAAACACAAAAGCATATTGACCACAAACATTCACACATTCTCATGCACACACTCTCTATCCAACAGATGAAACTACATTCATATTCCATATCTGAAAATGAGGCCTTCTGTAGTTTGACCTGTAGAAAACAATTCTGTAAAAATACATTTTTTCTTTTATTATTATTAAATGTGTACTGTCATTCTGCAAATTGTATTACTTAAAGTGCCCTATTATGTTTTTTAAAAGTTCATGTAATTGTATATTGTCTAAACAACAATAGATTTACATGCATCCAATGTCAAAACACTTTAATTTGAACATTACAACATTTCTCAAAGAGGCAGAAAACAGTTTATTCGAAGATTCATTCTCTCTAAACCCAGACTGTTGTGGTTGGTCTACACTCTGCTCTGATTGGTCAGATGACCCAGTCTGTTGAGATTGGTCTACTCTGTCTGTTGCCACTGCAGCAGACTCATATTGCAGTATTAAGGCTATAAATGAAGTTCCTAAACGTAAATTAGGGAGGAGCAAGCCCATCCAATCTTTCAATCAACAAACAGAGTATATAAGCAGCCGCTTACCTCTCCCTATTATCAGCTGTTCCAGTATCCCTCCACCTCCCCAAACTCCACCTTCATCTTAGGTACCTTGCCCTTTAATTAACAGGTCCTACATTTAGCCACTGGGGGGTAGGGGTGGGGGAAAAAAATCGATTCTTAGATGCATCACGATGCGGACGTGGACGATTCTGAATCGATTCACTTAGGGTGTACTCACACTAGCCGTTTGAACCGTGCCCGAGTGCGTTTGACCATCAAAGCGTGGTTCGTTTGACTAGTGTGAGTGCTGCGAACCGTGCCCGGGCGCGGCTCGATTAGACGGCCCTGGCCCGCTTGGAAGAGGTGGGCCAGAGCACGGTTCAGTTTGACTCGGGCGCGGTTCGCATGCAGTGTGAGCGCTAACCGCGCTGGAGCACGGAACAGCGATGGACTCCATTGTGTTTTGAGAGCGCCGCTCTTCTTGTTTATCCCGAAACCGTCGCACCATAATGACGTAAGCGTGCTCCGGCACGAATGCTGAAACCCTCTGTGTGAGTACAGGCCAGAGGGGGAGTGGGGAGGGGGGACAATCGTACTTGGGCCCGGTTCATGGCAACCGTGCCTAGTGTGAGTACACCCTTAATGTCAAAAATCGATTTTCAAAAAAAACAAACAAATTTTTTAGATATATATTTATAATAACGTAATATTGACGGAACGCAAAAGACGGAACTCTGAAGCGCGGAAGTGCAGTGGCCGGACCGTCTGTGGCGTGCACATAACAGAGACGCGATGGCGCGCGAGATCCAAACACACTCGTTAAAAGCTGACGTGTGGAAATATTTTGGCTTCTGAAGTTGAAGGGGGAAAGGAGCTGGACAGTCAAGAGTCACACAAGTTGTAAGCTTTGTAGAATAAAACTAAAATATTTTGGAAACACGACAAATATGAGAAGCCATATGACGTGTTTCCACCCAGGAGGAAAAACACTCGGCTGTAGGCTACCGGTCGTTGTTATATTATTAAGGTGTATATTATACACCTAGGTATATTATTTACTACAAGTATGCTGCTAGTTCAGGCACACATTTATTTTCCTGTTGGTTCTTTGCAATGTTAATAAAATATATTGTTTGTTAATTCTTTATGGGTCATTACTTTGTACTTTTAAAGCAAAGCATTTATAGTCACACACACAAACACACAAAAAGATTCAGATAATCGATTTAGCATCGAATCGCAGCCCTCTGAATCGTAATCGAATCGAATCGTGAGGTGCCTAGAGATTCCCACCCCTACTGGGGGGTATATCAGAGCTAGAGTTGAAGCTGCTTCATCGAGCCCCTCTCCAATGGACAGCAAGCCAAATAAGTTTAACCGAATATCCTAAAGATTTTATGGGCAAACGAACTCGTTAATGATTAATCGATTAATTGATTGTTAATTTAAACGACGATCGATCATTGGAATTTGTGAAAATTGACATCCCTACTATGACAGTATGACAGGTGTGAAAGGGACAAATTATCGACACTTCAAATGTTAGAGGCTTTTCTCATGGTCAGTTTTAAGTGTTTATAGAAGCCTATATGGATTAATATTTAAAATGGAATTGCAGTGTCATAGACAAACTGCATAGGTCACAAATAATAATTAAAAAAATAATTTTTAGTATTGAGAAGAATTATGATGCTAAAATGGCACTATAATATATAATATATAATAGAGTGAGCTGTAATTCTCTACTCACCATAGACAGTAACAGTGAATCTGTGTGTAGATAACGAGCTGCTGCGGCTGATCTTAACTTCATAAACTCCATAATGTTCAGTTCTGGGGTTTATGATGGTCAGAGATCCAGTCTTCTCGTCCAGCTTCAGTCTGTCTCTGAATCTCATATTAGGACCATAAAAGACCTCGCTCGTCACTCCATCAGTTTTAGCTATAAGAGGCTCATTAGTTCCAAACATCCACTTTATCACATCACCTCTCTGTATTTCAGCAGCATTAATCTTTAGAGTGACAGAATCTCCCTCCATCACTGACTTCAGTCCATCAGCAAACACTCCTGAAGAACACACAGAAACAGTCTCTCACACATATTAAAGAAACATTAAATACACCAAATAATTTTGTCTACCGGAGCCTACTGTCACACGCACACTCGCTGTTTATCCAGCACCGGCTGATTTCATGAAAGTATGATGTATTGCGACATCAGAAACAAAGAAAAACTAAATAATGACTATTGTAACGCGTTGTAATGTTGACATAAAGCAAGTCAAATTTGTAGTTTTCTTATGTCTCATTAGAACTACAGAAACGCGACCCGATCTGGCGATCTTACATAACGTGGCAGATATAGGACCGCAAAGTGGAGCCATAAGTGCCTTTCACCCTGTTACGACTTGATGAACCACTGAAACAATTTTGGAAACATTATTTTAAGGTAAAAAAATCTTACTTAGTGTTGCTTTAATGTGAAGTGTAATAACAATTTAACTCAAGTTTGAAGTCGTTTTGAAATTATTGCAAACTTAGGAAAGGTAAAAGATAGAAACAGCGTTGTGGAAAATTAATTTCCGGGTGCAAAATACAGATATCTGAATTCATCTTCAGATATTTTACATTTTAAGTTTTGTTTTAGTAAGAGTTAGGAAAGTACATAGAACAGTGTCAATCCCCATTTATTTTTTTTGATTGATGGTGGAACTGAAGTTCATTAGAGATCCTACATGTTACTTCAAATATATAAACACTAGGGTGTAACGATACACGTATTCAAATTGAACCGTTCGGTACGAGACTTTCGGTTCAGTTTTCGGGACACATACCAAACGGTTCAACGGTTCGTTGGGCCATTTTTCCTGCCGACCAAAATTTCGTTATTTCAAATGTAGGCGTGTCGCAAGCGCGCTTGAGATGCATTGCTGGCGAGACCACAATATTGCCCAACATCAAATGGCATATATAATGTAAGCGGAACGAAACTGCGCTACTCATCATTATGTGGTTGACGGACCGTTTATCAGTTTGGACCATAGACTGATAAAAAGATGGACGACGCCCCCTCGCTCTCTTTCATTGGTGAGAAGTGAAGCCGCCAGAGTCCCGATATGGCACTGACATCTTGAGAATTGATTCTGCACAGTAGCGATCTCGGGACCAGTGCCTGGTTGCATAAAGCACCTTAAGTGTAATTTTCCCTTAAGTTTGCCCTTATGTTTCCCTTAAACCTAAGGGTGTTGCAGAAAAAAAAAAAACGTAAGTATCACTTAAGGATTTCTTTAAGTGAAACGTCATAGACACTTAGAATTTCCGGTAACACTTTGAAGGGGTGTGCATAAGACTGACATGACACTGTCATAAACATGACATAACACCTGTCATGAACATGAAGGAGTCTTTATGAATGTTTATGACTGTTGTCATTAAGTGTCATTCGGTAAATTATGACACTTTTAATGCAAAGTTGACATTGTTTAAAATGTCTTTGTTATGACAACTTGACATTAACAAAGACAAAAAATGTCTTTGTTATGACAACTTGACATTACCCAAGACAAAAAAATCTTGATTATGACAACTTGACATTAACAAAGACAGAAATGTCTTTGTTATGACAACTTGACATTAACCAAGAAATCATAACCTGTCAACCTGTCACAAATATGTCATAACAGGTCTAATTATCAAACTTAAAGCATTTTGCTGTGTAATAACACTTAATGACATCTTTATAACTAGTACAATGTGTTCCACTTTACTTGAGGACAGGTAATATTCATGACACAGTTATAATGGTGTCATGACGGCCAAAGTTGTGACAGGTTGACAGGTTATGATTTCTTGGTTAATGTCAAGTTGTCATAACAAAGACATTTCTGTCTTTGTTAATGTCAAGTTGTCATAATCAAGACATTTTTGTCTTGGGTAATGTCAAGTTGTCATAACAAAGACATTTTAAACAATGTCAACTTTGCATTAAAAGTGTCATAATTTACCGAATGACACTTAATGACAACAGTCATAAACATTCATAAAGACTCCTTCATGTTCATGACAGGTGTTATGTCATGTTTATGACAGTGTCATGTCAGTCTTATGCACACCCCTTCAAATAAAGTGTTACCGAATTTCCCTTAAATGCTGTTCCCTTTCGAGGAACTCGAACTGCATCGGTGACGACGCTAGGGGAACGCCCTTCAGCGTAGCGCATCTGAATTTATGAATGAAACCGAATCCAATCCTATTGGCGTTGCGTGATGACGTAGCGTGTGACGGCATATGCGGATGTGTACAAAGCACGCCGGCACACATGAGATGTCAGCTTTTTGCTATTCAGCAAGCGCTCTGTGTTGTCTGAACCAGTTTGTCTTATTTGGTGTTGTTTGTCTCTCTATTTTGCAAATTAGAAGTGTGTGTTCCCATGCCCTCGTTTTATCATGGCGGGGGACACACACGAGATGTGTGTGTCATGTCTGGGAACGCAGCACGCTCAAGCAGCCCTCGAGGGTGCTGCTTGCGGCCACTGTGAATCTCTTACTATAAGAGTGCTGCGTTCCCGCCTGGCCTTATTTAGTAATGATGGTCAGATGCGCGCTCCCCGCGGATCAGGTCCCGCATCTGCTGAGGCAATGCGGCGGCTTAGATCGTGGGGCTCGCAGAGAGCCCAGGCACTGCCGAGGCACTTTCCCGATCTTCATCTGAAAGCTGCAGATTCCCCTATCCCCCGTTCGGGAGCCCGCCCCGTGGTTTCTCCCGTTCGGGATGTAGACCCGGTGTTGCAGCTGTCTGATTCCGAGGAATTGGACGTGCTCAGCATCGCGGAGGAGAATCTGCACGAAGCGCACACACACACACACACAATTTGCAGTAAGATTCTGTGGCTGGGATCTCGCGTCTGCCGAGGCAGCGCGTAGGTTTAATGTTTGCCTTGCAGTTGCAATACAGAATCTAGCTCGGATCTCGCGTTTGCCGAGGCAGCGCTTAGATTGCGAGTGTACTTTCCAGTAAGATTCTGTGGCTGGGATCTCGCGTCTGCCGAGGCAGCGTGTAGGTTTAATGCCTTGCAGTTGCAATACAGAATCCAGTAGCTCAGATCTCGTGTTTGCCGAGGCAGCATGTAGGTTACGCGTCTACTTTGCAGTTTGCTGTGTGAGTACGAGGCATGAACAGTCAGCTCCTGAGGGTGCTTGCTGTGTTCATTGAGAAAAAAACTCGCCGCACACGTGCGTTTCGGGTGTCTCAGCCTCGCGCCATTTGACTTTCTTCTCGAGAGATGAAAGCCAAATTTATTGTATTTATTATTTTATTATTGTATTTGGCTGCATTTATTTCCTACAGCCTACCATTCAGACCGTGTTTCACTTATCCAGTGTTATGGCTGCATTTAATTCCGAGGAGTTAAAGTAATTAAATATTAATTCAGCCTACCATCTGAAGGAGAGTATCGCTTCTAAAGGTCCCCCTCAAAAAAAAAAAAAAAACTGAGCTTGGGACTTTAGGCGGTGCTCTTACCCAGAGCCTCCTGAGAAGACGGATCTGAGGACCGTCCTTCAGTCCAGGAAGGCTAAGGGAAAGAGGTCCTAACTTTTACAAGACCTCCAAGGGCCCGCCCCCGAGAGACAGCGATTGCGGTCCCCTCTCTCGCTGGGCCCTCTGGAAGCTGGCGTCAGTATCCCGCCGTCCTCTGACATTTCGGGACACGCTAGCTTCCAGCGAGCACACACTGGTCTGTCTGCCCCAAAGGCTTGCAGTCAGTCAGTGTTCAGGTTCGCACACTGTGACTCGTTGTCGGTCTTCCCCTGCCGGTTCTCCGCTTCAGGGTGCCGTCAAGGACTCGCACAAAACACCGGACACCAGCCCCGAAGGGCTGGTTCCTTTGGCGAATTTTGCAGAGGCATGGCAAAACCTCGCGAATATTTCTCCATGGGTCCTGCGCACTGTAGAAATCGGGTACAGACTGCAGTTCCAGGTCCGCCCACCGAGGTAAGTATCAACGGGGTGGTCTGGACTTCAGTTCACCCAGAGCAGAGTCTGGTGTTGGAACAGGAAGTTCACTTGCTGCTGGAAAAAGGGGCCATAGAGCATGTTCCCCCACCAGTCAGGGAGTCCGGGTTCTACAGCCGGTACTTCATAGTTCCCAAGAAGGATGGAGGGCTGTGTCCATTTTTAGATCTTTGGCATCTGAACCAGTCTCTGAGGAGGTTCAGGTTCAAGATGCTCACTATTTATATTATCGTGAGTTAAAACCAATCCGAGGATTGGTTTGTCATGATAGATCTAAAAGACGCCTATTTTCACATCTCCATCCTTCCATCTCACAGGAGGTTCCTGAGGTTTGCTTTCGGGGGCGAAGCTTACCAATATCGGGTTCTTCCATTCGGCCTAGCACTCTCCCCTCGCACTTTTACCAAGTGTATGGATGCAGCTCTAGCATCCCTGAGGCTCGAGGGCATCAGGGTGCTCAATTACATCGACGACTGGCTAATATTGGCCCAGTCGAGAGAGCTGGCGATTCGGCATCGAGATGTCGTCCTCGCCCACATCCAAAGACTGGGGTTGAGACTCAACACGAAGAAGAGCGTGTTGACACCAGCCCAGAGAACCACGTTCCTGGGAGTGGTGTGGGACTCAGTCACGATGCGGGGACGATTGTCTCCTGCTCGGGTCGAGTCTATCCTGACCTCAGTGTCCAGGATAAAGCTAGGCCAAACCATCACTGTCAAACACTTTCAGAGAGTGTTGGGTCTCATGGCAGCAGCGTCCAGCGTGATACCTTCTGGCCTGCTACACATGAGAGCTCTACAGTGGTGGTTAAGAGCCAAGGGGTTTTCCCCGAGGGGAAATCCATTCCGCTTGATAAGGGTTACGCGCAGATGCCTTCGTTCCCTATCAATTTGGAAGAAGCCTTGGTTCTTGTCCCAGGGTCCCAGGCTGGGAGCGTCATGTCGCCGGATATCTATTTCGACAGACGCCTCCCTCTCGGGCTGGGGCGCGGTCATGGACGGCCACTTTACGAGAGGTCTCTGGCAGGACCATCATTCCTCTTGGCACATAAATTGCCTAGAGATGTTGGCGGTGTTCCGAGCTCTGTGGAGCTTTCTGCCAGACCTCCATGGTCGCCATGTCCTAGTAAGATCCGACAACATGTCGGTGGTATCTTACTTAAACAGTCAGGGGGGTCTGAGGTCGCGCCCTCTGTGCAGATTGGCGCATCAGATCCTCCTGTGGTCCCAGCGGAGACTGTCGTCTCTCAGGGCAATGTATGTCCCGGGGGACCAGAACCAGGGAGCAGACATGCTGTCGAGGCAGGGGCTGAGGCCCGGGGAATGGAGACTCCACCCCGAGGTGGTGGAGTTAATATGCGAGAGGTTTGGCCCAGTGGAAGTGGACCTATTTGCGTCTCGAAAGACGACACACTGTCCACTGTGGTTCTCCCTCACACATCCAGCCCCGCTGGGGTTGGATGCCATCGTGCAGACGTGGCCGAGGCTGCGTCTGTATGCCTTTCCCCCAATCGCTCTGCTCCCAGCAGTTCTGGAAAGGGTCTGCCAGGACGGGGTCAGCCTACTATTAGTAGCCCCGTTTTGGCCGACCCGAGTATGGTTTTGAACATCATCCTGCTCCTGGCAGGCCCGCCATGGCAGATCCCTTTGAGGAGGGACCTGTTGTCTCAGGCAGGGGGCTCAGTTCTCCACCCTCGGCCCGAGCTGTGAAAACTGTGGGTCTGGCCCCTGAGGGGGCACAGTACCTAGAAGCCGGCCTGTCAGCAGAAGTGTTGAAACCATACTCACTTCCAGAGCTCCCTCCACGAGGAAGTTATACGGCCTTAAGTGGAATGTGTTTTCCACTTGGTGCAGAGAGCGTAATCTGGACCCAGTTCACTGCCCAGTGGCTTCAGTGCTGGAGTTTCTCCAAGACCGCTTTTCTGCCGGGCTTACCCGGTCCACACTCAAGGTTTATGTGGCTGCCATTGCGGCTTTCCACGCTCCTCTGAGTGATGGTCCTCTGGGGAGGCATCACCTGGTCGTACGTTTCCTCCATGGAGCCTGGAGGATGA
>JAZAVI010001375.1:0-19302 GCA_036326025.1 Chrosomus eos
CAAAAGTGTGACGTTTGGGGCAGATTGGACATTCCTTGCCTGAGTTAAAACAACTTCCTGTTTCATGGCATTAATAGCATGATTTAACACTTAACTAAGTATTGCTAGCATGCTTTAGCATGTTTCTAACATGTTTAACACTCAATGGCATATTTTACTATGTTGCTAGTACTGCATCACAGTGTAAAACATGTCACTTCCTGTTGACAGTAGGTGGCGCTAATACTATAACAGAAAATTAACAGAAAATTATCATGTAGATGTGTTCAGGCCATGACTCTTATCAAACATGTTAAGTTTGGGGCAGATTGGACATTGCCTTCTTGAGTAACAACAACTTCCTTTTTCATTGCATTAGCATGCCTTAGCACTTAGCTAAGAATTGTTAGCATGTTTTAACATGTTTCTAACATGTTGAACACTCAATGGCATATTTTACTATGTTGCTAGTACTGCATCACAGTGTAAAACATGTCACTTCCTGTTGACAGTAGGTGGCGCTATTACTATAACAGAAAATTAACAGAAAATTATCATGTAGATGTGTTCAGGCCATGACTCTTATCAAACGTGTGAAGTTTGGGGCAGATTGGACATTGCCTTCTTGAGTAACAACAACTTCCTCTTTCATTGCATTAGCATGCTTTAGCACTTAGCTAAGTGTTTGCTAGCATGTTTTAGCATGTTTCTAGTATGTTGCTAGCATGTTTAGCACTTGCTGGCACTTTTTTATATGTTATTAGTAGTCCACAACAGTGTTAAACATGTCACTTCCTGTTGCCAGCAGGTGGCGCTATGACTGTAACTGAATATGAGCATGGACATGTGTTCAGGACATAACTCTTATCAAACGTGTGAAGTTTGGGGCAGATTGGACATTGTTTGCCTGAGTTACAGCAACTTCCTGTTTCATGGCGAAACATCGAAATTTGTCAGGCCGCCGAGGACACGCCCTTCGACGAAAACTCAAGATCTTCGCAATTTAACGTCGCAAAGGCTTTAAGATTACACTCACCAAATTTAAAGATGATCAGATTGAAACTGTAGGAGGAGTTCGTTAAAGTACGAGGCCTGAAAATGGCAAAAACTGCACAAAAATCAGAGGAAGATCAAAATGGCTGACTTCCTGTTGTGTTTACGGATACGCTCCAAGAGACTTTTTTGTAGGCATTGGGCCATTACATGTATGTACCTATTTGGAGTCCAGAACAGTGTTAAACGTCACTTCCTGTTGCCAGCAGGCGGCGCTATGACTATGTCTGAATATGAGCATGGACATGTGTTTAGGAGAAAACTCTTATCAAACGTGTGAAGTTTGGCGCAGATGGGACGTTGCCTTTTTGAGTAACAACAACGTCTTGTTTCATTGAATTAGCATGCTTTAGGACTTAGCTAAGTATTGCTAGCATGTTTTAACATGTTTCTTGTATGTTTAAAACTCAATGGCATTTTTAACCTGTTGCTAGAAGGGCATCAACGTGTTAAACATGTCACCTCCTGTTGCCAGTAGGTGGCGCTATTACTATAACTGAATATTGTCATGTAGATGTGTTCAGGCCATGACTCTTATCAAACGTGTGAAGTTTGGGGCAGATTGGACATTCCATACCTAAGTTACAGCAAATTCCTATTGAATTGCAGTAATAGCATGCTTTAGCACTTAGCTAAGTGCTTGCTAGCATGTTTTAGCATGTTTCAAGTATGTTGTTAGCATGTTTAACACTTGCTGGCACTTTTTTATATGTTATCAGGAGTCCACAACAGTGTTAAACATGTCACTTCCTGTTGCCAGCAGGTGGCGCTGTGACTGTAACTGAATATGAGCATGGACATGTGTTCAGGACAGAACTCTTATCAAACGTGTGAAGTTTGGGGCAGATTGGACATTGTTTGCCTGAGTTACAGCAACTTCCTGTTTCATGGCGAAACATCAAAATTTGTCAGGCCGCCGAGGACACGCCCTTTGACGAAAACTCAAGATCTTCGCAATTTAACGTCGCAAAGGCCTTAAGATTACACTCACCAAATTTGAAGATGATCAGATTAAAACTGTAGGAGGAGTTCGTTAAAGTACGAGGCCTGAAAATGGCAAAAACTGCACAAAAATCTGAGAGGAAGTTCAAAATGGCTGACTTCCTGTTGTGTTTAGGGCTACGCTCCAAGAGACTTTTTTGTAGGTATTGGGCCATTACATGTATGTACCGAATTTCGTACACGTAGTGAAACGTAACGCGAGGCGCACTCCGTTGAACCTTTATAGGTGGCGCTATCGAGCCATTTTGCCCCGCCCAATTTTGAAACGCATATCAGATGTAAATTTTCGCCAGTTCTGACGCGTGTGCAAATTTTCGTGAGTTTTCGTGCATGTTTAGGCCCTCAAAAATGCGATTCATTGCGAAAAAGAATAATAAATATAGCTGCGAGCAGCGATTACGGGCCCAAGCCGGTGGCACCGCAACCCTGGTGCACCAGGGTGGCGGTACCGCCGGCTTTGGCCCTTCATCGCTGCTCGCAGCTATATTTATTTATATATATATATTTATATATATATATATATATATATATATATATTATATATATATATATATATATATATATATATATATATAAAGCCGGTGGCATCGCCACCCTGGTGCCTTTAGGGTTATTGTGCACGACGTGACACAAAATATCTGCTCGCTATCTGCCGAACGGCTCTGGTAGTCCCGCTTCAGCACTGATGATGTTGTAGAAATAGTGTGCTCTGGTTGGTCTGGATTATTCGGGATTTTTTATTTTATACAGAAATAAGTTATTTATAATTCAGATGAGAATAAAGTTAGTGTTGATTAAAATGAAGGAAAACAAATATATTGATCTGAAATATAGCACATTCATTTTACATTTATTTAGGTTCAATTACCAAACATACAATCTTAATTTGATTTAAAGCAAACTATACATTAAAAATACATGGGTTGTATGCACATTTTTTTTTAATAAAAAATATATATATATCCAAAAAGACAAGGCTTAAAAACTCGTGTCACTGTAACAGACACAATCTCTCTCTCTCTCACACACACACACACACACACACACACACACACACACACACACACACACACACACACACACACACACACACACGTCAAGTCACATTTTAGATGCAATATTGAATAAGCAGAAAAATCGGATTTTCTGCTCTGAAAATATAAATAAGCATACAAATTGAATAAGCACTTTGAATATTCTAAACAGAATAAGCATTAGTCGCTAATGAATAAGTACTAGTACTTAATGGAATAGATACTAATATCTAAAAAATAAGTACTAGTAGCATGAAAATAGAGACTAGTATGTTAAAATGATTAAATGTTAAAACGGCTTGCCATATTGGCTCAGAGAGAGAGAGAAAATGACATTTTAGATAATACAGTAGGTTACCAACCAGAATAATACTTTCAACGCCGCCGCTTTGCCGCGGCGGTGAAATTCGGGGTGTATTTGCTGCCTTTAACCGCTAAGAGGCGCTACAATCACAGACTTTGAAAAGTGTCCGTTTATTCTCTCTATTGCGTAATCTGCCGCTGCGTCGCGGCTCATTCAGAGCGATTGAAAGCTGGTAGCAGATGCATTTAAGTGAAATGTAGTTAAAATAATTCATCACAATACTTAAATTAAATTGAATAAATAATGAAAACATTTCAATATAAAACATTGCAATAGAAACATATTAGGCTACATCAAGGCTTTGGAAGAGTATAAGACGTTGACGTAAACGTTCAGGTGGTGGCTCTGTGGTTAACGCAACGACACGGAGATCCAAGAGGCCCGAGATCGAATCTCAATATAACAACATGTTGGCCGACAGCATTAATCTTTAACCGTTCTTGATGCTTAAATAGTTGACTGTTTATTTGCGAGTTTATTAACTGTTTATTTATTTAAAGTCAAGCGTTTTTTTTTATAATCAATGGCATATTACAACATTGCTACAGTAGAGCTGGGGGGTTGTAAGGGGGGGCTTCTTACATTCGCTTCATAAACACACGCACACTAGCACACACATGCAATCTTTTTTCTGCACCCGATGGATAGACTCATAATTTTCAAGCCCCACTGCCCCCCATCGCCCCAACACAATGCTAATGAAATACGCAACAAGCTTAAAATGTTCCAATTTATTGAAGTAACAAGTAGGCTAGTATCTAAATACAAACTAAACAAACAAAAACAAAAATAGAGAAAATAAAAGTGCTGCTGTGTCAAAATGTTAAAAAAGAAAAGAAGAGAAATCCATTTGGCAAGACAAAAAAATTAAAAAATTCAAACAGACATAACATAGGCTAATGTGTTTGATATGGGATTAAAATTATGGGCAGTGCATGAGATATAAACTAATGATTAATTATGTCAAAATTCCTTTGTTCCGATCAGAGCATGTGAGCATTTCTGGATATTCCTCGGCTCGCTCATTCCGCTCAGGGTCGCGCGCTCAGGCTGTCTCCGACTAGTTTTTTTCTAGTCAACTAGTAGCCTAGTTGTTTATTTAAGCCATCAGTGGACAAATCACCCCTTTTGATTTAATAACTTAAATAGGCTATACAGGGTAATGAGTGAGTGTTATAAAGCTGCACTCAAGCGCACGAGCCGGAGACAAAAATAGCAAGGAGACATTTAATTGTTTATTAATAAACTGGTGTTTTCTGCGTTGCTGCAAAGATGAAGATGCGATGTAGATTTGCCATGAACGAATAAAGATATAAAGGCATAAAAAGGAAAAGTTCCTCCCGTTGGCGCGCCCAACCTGTCACTTCTCTAGGCTATTTCCCACCCATAGAGGGGCGCGCCCCACACTTTGAGCGGCGACTACCATCTGTAGTTAGGGGGGATCTAGCCGGTGTTCTGTCTCTCCCTCTCTCTGCTCTCTGCCGTGCAAGCGGCCGCGCGCTACACAGTTTGAACCTACAGTCTATGGTTTGAACTTACATATTCACGTAGCCTTTCGAAAACAGGGACATTCATTGTCCCGGGAGAGTGCTTAAATTTCCCGGGACAGGTTATTAAAAAGAAGGACAATCCCGGTAAAACCGGGACCGGTGGCAACCTAACTTGCATTTAGACTTTATTTCCATGCAAAAAAGAAACACACAATCTTATTCTTGCTACATTTTAAATTTGTTTTGCCAAAGAAATTGCAGCTAAATTAAACGAAACGGTACAAATCGAAAATAGTCCAAAGCAACATAAATTAAAGACATGAGTTTTGCCTCTCTCGCGCTGGATCTCAGCAAGTTTATTTAGTCTCCCTTTAAACTCTACAGAACCAGTTGAAACAACTGGATTGAACACTTCAATTTAAATTTGTGTGTGAAAACACTTTAAATAGGCTACAATAAATAAACAACAATATTTATAATTTAATCAAATATGGGGACACATCGAGAGATGTAGCCTATCCTTAAAATAATTTTGCCTTTGCCATCGGGCTGGCTATCCGACACTCTCCATATGAATGAGGAACATTAACACCTATTGTCTGTCCCTCCAAACCCCCCACAGGCTCTCTGAGTCTGAGTCTGACTTAAAATAAAGAGAAGTCGCAATTCACACTTAAATCGCTGTTCTAGCATTAGGCTATTAAAGTGTTGATAATGAAAGAATTAAATGATTTAAGCTACATGTGGTATTTCTGTCATAAAAGTTTATTACTAAATATTTCATTATTTAAATAATTTAAGAAATAAAACTGGTTTGGGCCAGCTTTTTCCAAGCAAAACTAAATATAGCCTAATCTTCAAACGCATGTTCATTTTGTTGTCATGAACAAAATGCTCAACTCAATATTAAATTCTACAGGGATCATTGGGTCCAGGCATGCAAAATGTGAATTAGTTATTTTTTAAATTATTATTATTCAAATAAATATCGGTGCTTCGTGGTAGCCTACTGCTGATAAACTAAATAACATTTAGATAATAATTATGAACTTTAAATGAAACAATATAGCAACACTTCGACGAATAAATGATTTGATCTGTTTTTACATTTTAATTCAGGGCGATTTAGTCTCTACATTTAATTAAACGAGATTTTCACCTTGTCATTTTCTCATTGCGAGGCGCTCACAATCACATCATAAACATATTTGAGCAGATTCTCTGTACCTCTCGTTTTCATATGGATTACATAATCAGATAACATTTATTAACCTAAATATTTAGACATTTAAAGGCTTTAGACATAGCCGATTTCCTATCTTGACTGAGCTGAGGCAAGTGGCTTACGGTTAATTTTTGTGACGCGCAGTTCCCGGAGACCGAGAGAGACGACATATAAACTTTTGTCATTAGCCTAAAAAAAGTTTACAGTTTTGAACGATGTAGGCTACTGTACTCTTATCTGTATGACCAAAAAAAATCACGTATAGCCTATTAAGTTATTTTAGCTGTTATGAGAAAAATAAATCAAATGAACGCGCTGCCTCGTTTGTCGAAAACTTTACTTAAAACCATGTTTTTAAAAACTCTATGTAGGTTATAGGGAATAAAACAAATATAGATATATATAGGCCTATATATCTTTTTTTTTTATACAAAACTGCTTTTGAACAATTGGTATTATTAGCTACAGATCTAAAGTCGTTCTGTTGGATAGCCTATTTGTTCCTTAGTGTAAAATGGAAATGCATGGTAATATTATTTTATAAATATAAGCAAAAAAATATGTGGTGTAACAGAGGTTTAGAACTAAACAAATCTGCATTAATAGCCTAAAAATATATAGATTTTTTACAGAAGTCCATGTTTGTTCGGGATTTGAACGCAGGTCTGCCGATTGATGAACCGTCAGCTTTACCACTCGGCCATGTCGAAGCTCACTGAGAAAAGCCCAAACATTTATTTCACCAGTGTGTGTTCGCTCAAATGAGTGAGAACGTTTTGTTGTTAGCCTACTGTGAGTGTAGCCTACTTTACATGAATAAAATAGACCTTTTACAGTTTTAAAATATGATATCCTATCTGTATGACCAAAAATAACGAAGTAGGCTATAGCCTATTAAGTTATTTTAGCAGAAAAATAAATTCAAGTGAACGCGCTGCTGCGTTTGTCGAACTTAATTCAGTGGCAGAAGAAAACCCCATTTTAGAATACGCACTAGGCGTGGTGTGTCAAAATACTTAATTATAAACTTCAATATTTCGTTCAAAACCACATCAAAACGCTTTGTGACATTTTAAAAAGCCGTGAATGTATTAATGCCACTGGAACCAGGATCGTAACTGAAATGCGCTGCATGTTATCTCTCAATACAGGAGCAGAAGCGCTGGTTCAGATTTTATTGTTTGTTGTTTAAACGTGCGTGTTTTAGGCTATATTTAAAAATATATATACTATATTTGATAAGGTCTATTTAGGGTAGGCCTATTCGCTATAGCCTACTGTGGAGGGGGGAAATCACCCACCGGCAAATCGCACCTTGCTTAACCATGTTTTTTAAAATTATTTCTGAAAGAATTCCAGTCCTGCTGTCTGCTGTCCTGTCCGTGAAGTTTTTTGTTTGTTTGTTTGTTTATTTTTTAACAGAACTGTTTTTGAAGACGTAAATTTAGTCAATCTGTTGGATGAGATTTGTTCCTTAGTGTAAAATGGAAATGCATGGTAATTATATAAAAAACATATTTATTCGGGTTTCGAACCCGTGTATTTGTACTGCTTAAACCTTCAGCTCTACCACTCGACCACAAGTTCGGCTGTTTAAGCGTCAGTGTGCCCACAAACGACTGATGCACTCTTCAATCTTCTCATTCCTCAATAGTTTAGCATCATTGATTGCACCTAATTTATTTTCACTGACTGCGAGATAGGCCTCTTTTAAATTGATTCATAAAATGTTCTGCTCTAAAAGTTTGCTATATTCTATTTAAAATGTAGGCTACTTTTACATACGTTTTGCTTTCGCTAAATGTCCCTTTGCGCCACCTGGCGGTCATTTCGCGAATGACTTAGAAATGCGACTGGGTTTTTTTTGCCGCGGTGAATTCACCGCGGCAGACGCCGCGGCGGCAATAGGCATTCTGGTTGGCTACCTACTGTAGTACCTATTAATAGATACTAGTATTTATTCAATAAATACTAGTTCTAAGTCATTACATACTAGTACCTATTAAATAGATACCAGTACTTATTCATTAGCTACTAATACGTATTCAAAAGAATATCTAAAGAATAAGCACTACTATCTAAAGAATAGGCACTAGTACTAAAGAATAAGCACTAGTCGCTAATGAATAAGTACTATTACTTAATGGAATAGATACTAGTATCTAAAAAATAAGTACTAGTAGCATGAAAAAAGAGACTAGTAGGTTAAAATGATTAAATGTTAAAACGGCTTGCCATATTGACTCAGAGCATCAAAAGCATCAAACAAGAATATTAAAGTTTGATGCGTTGCCACAGCAACAGTTTCAAAGATATCAAGAATCCCTTCACAGGTCTTCATCTGCAGTGTATTTACATTATACAGATGAAGTTTGAAGCAAATCGGGTAAAAATAAGAGGGTGATTTCAAAGCCTTTAGGAAGTGACACACTTCCTGCTGCCAGTTGGTGGCGCTATAACTTTGACTCACAATAGTCACATCCATGTGATCGGACTCTTACAGCGAACACACTGCTGAAGTTTCATCAAGATCAGTTAATGTATGCAGAAGTTATAACACACTTCCTGTTTCCATTATTCGCCATAAATTCGTTTCCTCGTCACGGCCAAACCGTTCGAGATATCAAAAATCCCCTGGCAATTTTTCATCCTCAATGTCTTGACTTCATGCTGACTGAGTTTCGTGGCGATTGGTTGAATTCTCTAGGAGTAGTATATCGAATTCCAGGGGCATACGCTTTCAAACAAACCATAATAGCCGACTTCCTGTTGGGCTGGGGTAAAAAGTAAAAGTACAAAGGATATATGAATCGATGAGATCTATATGTGTACCAAGTTTCATATTATTACATGCAAGCGTGTTTGATTTATGGACCAAGTTTTCGGACCCCGTTCCAGGGGGCGCTGTCGAGCCCCCCTGCCACGCCCGGGTACCAGCTTCAGCCCGGCCCTGATGGTCGCGGTTTCTGACCCGTGTGCAAAGTTTCAAGAGTTTTTGAGCATGTTAAGGGCCCCAAAAGTGTGCTAAGAATCTCAAAAGTATCCAAAAAGAATATTAAAGTTTGATGCGTTGTCACGGCAACAGCATCTAAGATATCAACAATCCTTTCACAGGTCTACATCTGGCATGTGTCTACATTATACACATCAAGTTTGAAGCAAATCGGGTAAAGCCTGTTTGATTTATGGACCAAGTTTTCGGACCCCGTTCCAGGGGGCGCTGTCGAGCCCCCCTGCCACGTCCGGGTACCAGCTTCAGCCCGGCCCTGATGGCCGCGGTTTCTGACCCGTGTGCAAAGTTTCAAGAGTTTTTGAGCATGTTAAGGGCCCCAAAAGTGCGCTAAGAATCTCAAAAGTATCCAAAAAGAATATTAAAGTTTGATGCGTTGTCACGGCAACAGCATCTAAGATATCAACAATCCTTTCACAGGTCTACATCTGGCTTGTGTCTACATTATACACATCAAGTTTGAAGCAAATAGGGTAAAGCGTGTTGGATATATGGACCAAATTGTCGGACCCGTTCAAGGGGGCGCTGTCGAGCCCCCCTGCCACGCCCGGGTACCAGCTTCAGCCTGGCCCTGATGGCCGCGGGTTTTGTCCTGTGTGCAAAGTTTCAAGAGTTTTCGAGCACGTTAAGAACCCCAAAAGTGCCCGAAAGCATAAAAAAGCATGAAAAAGCTTAAAAAAAGGAATATTAATGTTTGATGCATTGCCATGGCAACAGTGTCTAAGATATCAATAATCCTTTCACAGGTCTACATCTGGCATGTGTCTACATTATGCACATGAAGTTTGAAGCAAATCGGGTAAAAATAAGAGGGTGATTTAAAAGCATTTTGAAAGTGACACACTTCCTGCTGCCAGTTGGTGGCGCTATAACTTTGACTCACAATAGTCACATCCATGTGATCGGGCTCTTACAACGAACACACTGCTGAAGTTTCATCAAGATTAGTTAATGTATGCAGTAGTTATGACACACTTCCTAGGTGTTTCTCAATGTCAAGGATACTTCCTTGGCAGGACGGGTCCTTCCAAGTCATTTCCTTCAGAGACTAGGCGAGGCTCCTCTTTAGCATTCGGAGAACACGTAAATGGAACAGGCTAGCAAGTGCACGTCGTTGCGTCATTACGCCAGTGAAAAGGTCCGTTTTAAGCGCTGTTTAAACACACTTGACAGTCCTTATTTTGTCTTGTCAGCCCTCATAGAAATAAATAAATAAATAAAGTTAGGGATAATGTATAGCGAGGCGGTTGTAGCGAATACAACCCCGCGAACTCTAACGCAAAGCGGAGGGGTCTTGAATCAGCCTGAAGGGTTTGTATTCGCTACACAACTGCCTCGCTATAACAGTTACATTTCCCGCTTATAACATGGCTACCTAGCAAATAAATCAATAATTTGACACAAAATATTGATTTTAAAAGGTTTTTATTAATTTAAAAACGATTATATTGCTTATAGTGAACAGAACTACGTCCATAGCAACAGCTGTTAGCTAAACACATGCAATGGTAAAATATGTGATCAACAGAAAATGCTATATGACGTAAAAATTACAAGGTGAATCACCAGTAAAAGATAACAGCTTTAAATCCCCCCTCTGCAAATCAGTTGAGCCGATATGTTTAAAAGTTTAACAAACATTAAATAAATGGCAAAACTGAAATTATACTTAAACCTTACATTTGAATATTGCCCCGTTATCACTCCGACTCCGCTAACGTCCGACATTTTTAATTTTTTGAACAAGATAGCAAAGCTGCGCATAGGATTGTGGGTGTTTTGAGAGCGCGAAGGCTACACATATGCATCCTTTCCTGTGTATGGGATATTTGCCGAACGAAGGACTCCGTCCTTGGTTGAAATTCTGAGGATCCTCGACATTGGAACAGTGCTTCGACGGATGTCGATGACGTAGCATCCTCGGAATAACGGCTTCCGAGGATCCTTCCTTGACATTGAGAAACGCCTACTGTTTCACGTTTCTCGCCATAATTTCGTTTCCTCGCCACGGCCAAACCGTTCGAGATATCAAAAATCCCCTCGCAAACTTTCATCCTCAATGTCTTGACTTCACGCTGACCGAGTTTCGTGACGTGTGTTTGAATTCTCTAGGAGGAGTGTTTCACATTCCTTTGCATGCGTTTTCCAAACAAGCCTAAATAGCCGACTTCCTGTTGGGCTGGGGTAAAAAGTTAGAGTGCGAAGTATATATGAAACGATGAGATCTACATGTGTACCGAGTTTCATATTATTACATGCAAGCGTGTTTGATTTATGGACCATGTTTTCGGACCCCGTTCCAGGGGGCGCTGTCGAGCCCCCCTGCCACGCGCCGGGTACCATCTTCTGCCCGGCCCTGATGGCCGCGGGTTCTGACGTGTGCAAAGTTTCAGGAGTTTTTGAGCATGTTAAGGCCTCCAAAAGTGTCCAAAAGGTAGTAAAAAAATAATTAGAAGAAGAAGAATAATAATAATAATAATAAATATAGCTGCGAGCAGCGATTACGGGCCCAAGCCGGTGGCACCGCAACCCTGGTGCACCAGGGTGGCGGTACCGCCGGCTTTGGCCCTTCATCGCTGCTCGCAGCTATATTTATATATATATATATATATATATATATATATATATATATATATATATATATATATATATATATATATATATATAAGCCGGTGGCATCGCCACCCTGGTGCCTTTAGGGTTATTGTGCATGACGTGACACAAAATATCTGCTCGCTATCTGCCGAACGGCTCTGGTAGTCCCGCTTCAGCACTGATGATGTTGTAGAAATAGTGTGCTCTGGTTGGTCTGGATTATTCGGGATTTTTTATTTTATACAGAAATAAGTTATTTATAATTCAGATGAGAATAAAGTTAGTGTTGATTAAAACGAAGGAAAACAAATATATTGATCTGAAATATAGCACATTCATTTTACATTTATTTAGGTTCAATTACCAAACATACAATCTTAATTTAATTTAAAGCAAACTATACATTAAAAATACATGGGTTGTATGCACATTTTTTTTTTATAAAATATATATATATATCCAAAAAGACAAGGCTTAAAAACTCTTGTCACTGTAACAGACACAATCTCTCTCTCACACACACACACACACAAAACACACACACACACACACACAAACACACACACACACACACACACACACACACACACACACACACACACACACGTCAAGTCACATTTTAGATGCAATATTGAATAAGCAGAAAAATCGGATTTTCTGCTCTGAAAATATAAATAAGCATACAAATTGAATAAGCACTTTGAATATTCTAAACAGAATAAGCATTAGTCGCTAATGAATAAGTACTAGTACTTAATGGAATAGATACTAATATCTAAAAAATAAGTACTAGTAGCATGAAAATAGAGACTAGTATGTTAAAATGATTAAATGTTAAAACGGCTTGCCATATTGGCTCAGAGAGAGAGAGAGAGAAAATGACATTTTAGATAATAGTACCTATTAATATATACTAGTATTTATTCAATAAATACTAGTTCTAAGTCATTACATACTAGTACCTATTAAATAGATACCAGTACTTATTCATTAGCTACTAATACGTATTCAAAAGAATATCTAAAGAATAAGCACTACTATCTAAAGAATAGGCACTAGTACTAAAGAATAAGCACTAGTCGCTAATGAATAAGTACTATTACTTAATGGAATAGATACTAGTATCTAAAAAATAAGTACTAGTAGCATGAAAATAGAGACTAGTAGGTTAAAATGATTAAATGTTAAAACGGCTTGCCATATTGACTCAGAGCATCAAAAGCATCAAACAAGAATATTAAAGTTTGATGCGTTGCCACAGCAACAGTTTCAAAGATATCAAGAATCCCTTCACAGGTCTTCATCTGCAGTGTATTTACATTATACAGATGAAGTTTGAAGCAAATCGGGTAAAAATAAGAGGGTGATTTCAAAGCCTTTAGGAAGTGACACACTTCCTGCTGCCAGTTGGTGGCGCTATAACTGACTCACAATAGTCACATCCATGTGATCGGACTCTTACAGCGAACACACTGCTGAAGTTTCATCAAGATCAGTTAATGTATGCAGAAGTTATAACACACTTCCTGTTTCCATTATTCGCCATAAATTCGTTTCCTCGCCACGGCCAAACCGTTCGAGATATCAAAAATCCCCTGGCAATTTTTCATCCTCAATGTCTTGACTTCATGCTGACTGAGTTTCGTGGCGATTGGTTGAATTCTCTAGGAGTAGTATATCGAATTCCAGGGGCATACGCTTTCAAACAAACCATAATAGCCGACTTCCTGTTGGGCTGGGGTAAAAAGTAAAAGTACAAAGGATATATGAATCGATGAGATCTATATGTGTACCAAGTTTCATATTATTACATGCAAGCGTGTTTGATTTATGGACCAAGTTTTCGGACCCCGTTCCAGGGGGCGCTGTCGAGCCCCCCTGCCACGCCCGGGTACCAGCTTCAGCCCGGCCCTGATGGCCGCGGTTTCTGACCCGTGTGCAAAGTTTCAAGAGTTTTTGAGCATGTTAAGGGCCCCAAAAGTGCGCTAAGAATCTCAAAAGTATCCAAAAAGAATATTAAAGTTTGATGCGTTGTCACGGCAACAGCATCTTAGATATCAACAATCCTTTCACAGGTCTACATCTGGCTTGTGTCTACATTATACACATCAAGTTTGAAGCAAATAGGGTAAAGCGTGTTGGATATATGGACCAAATTGTCGGACCCGTTCAAGGGGGCGCTGTCGAGCCCCCCTGCCACGCCCGGGTACCAGCTTCAGCCTGGCCCTGATGGCCGCGGGTTTTGTCCTGTGTGCAAAGTTTCAAGAGTTTTTGAGCACGTTAAGAACCCCAAAAGTGCCCGAAAGCATAAAAAAGCATGAAAAAGCTTAAAAAAAGGAATATTAATGTTTGATGCATTGCCATGGCAACAGTGTCTAAGATATCAATAATCCTTTCACAGGTCTACATCTGGCATGTGTCTACATTATGCACATGAAGTTTGAAGCAAATCGGGTAAAAATAAGAGGGTGATTTAAAAGCATTTTGAAAGTGACACACTTCCTGCTGCCAGTTGGTGGCGCTATAACTTTGACTCACAATAGTCACATCCATGTGATCGGGCTCTTACAACGAACACACTGCTGAAGTTTCATCAAGAAACTTGCATGTGTCTACACATGCAATACTCTACTCATTGTCGTAATCATACTCTTGATCTAATATTATCACATGGAATAGATGTTGATGGCGTTGAAATTCTGCAGCAGAGCGACGACATCTCCGATCATTATCTAGTCTTGTGTAAATTACATTTAGCCAAGGCTGCAAAGCCGACTCCGTGTTATAAATATGTTAGACCTATCACTTCTGCCACTAAAGATTGCTTTATCAATAATCTTCCAAATCAGTTTCATAATCTCAGCATCCCAGATAGCTTAGAAGAACTTGATATTGCAACAGAAACTTTTAACTCTCTCTTTTCCAGCACTTTAGACACAGTTGCTCCGCTGCGCTTAAAGAAGATTAAAGAAAATAGTCCAACGCCGTGGTACAATGAGCACACCCGGGCCCTTAAGAGAGCAGCCAGAAAAATGGAGCGAAACTGGAAGAAAACAAAACTAGAGGTATTTCGGATTTCATGGAAGGAGAGCTCGATTGCTTACAGAGAGGCCTTAAAAGATGCTAGAACTAATTATTTTTCAACCCTATTAGAAGAAAATAAACATAATCCTAGGTATTTATTTGAACAAGTGACTAAACTAACGAAAAAGAAAGCTTCAAGCCCAGAAGTTTCCAAGAAACACAGCAGTAATGACTTTATGAACTTCTTCACTTATAAGATTGATAATATCAGGGACAAAATTATAACTATGCAACCGTCTACTACAGTATCGCATCAGGGAGTATATTGTAGTCTCCGTGAGGAGCATTTTGATTCATTTGTTGCTATAGGAGAGGAAGAATTTTGCGAAATTGTTAATTCATCCAAATCGACAACTTGTATGCTAGACCCTATACCGACTAAGCTACTGAAAGAGATGCTTCCAGAGGTCATAGATCCTCTTCTAGATATCATTAATTCATCTTTGTCATTAGGATACGTACCAAAAACCTTTAAGTTGGCTATGATTAAACCGCTTGTTAAAAAACCGCGGCTTGATCCTACAGAATTAGTCAATTACAGGCCAATCTCGAATCTGCCTTTTCTGTCAAAGATACTAGAAAAAGCAGTATCCTCACAACTGTGTTCCTTTTTAGAAAGAAATAATATCTGCGAGGATTTTCAGTCCGGATTTAGACCGTACCATAGTACTGAGACTGCTCTCATTAAAGTCACAAATGATTTGCTCCTATCATCCGATCGTGGTTGTATCTCTCTATTAGTGTTACTTGATCTTAGTGCTGCATTTGATACTATCGACCACAACATTCTTTTAAATAGACTAGAAAACTATGTTGGCATTAGTGGAATTGCACTAGCATGGTTTAAATCATACTTATCTGACCGTTTTCAGTTTGTAGCAGTAAGTGAAGAGATGTCTTATCGATCACAAGTTCAGTATGGCGTACCACAAGGCTCAGTTCTAGGACCGCTGCTGTTCACTCTGTACATGCTACCATTAGGAGATATAATTAGGAAATATGGAATTAGCTTTCACTGTTATGCTGATGATACTCAGCTGTATATTTCTTCAAAACCTAACGAAACTTACCAATTCACAAAATTAACGGAATGCATAGCTGATATAAAGAATTGGATGACCAGTAATTTCCTATTACTAAATTCTGAAAAAACAGAGATTCTAATCATTGGACAAAAAACTTCCTCACCTAATAACCTAGAATACTGTCTAACACTTGATGGCTGCTCTGTTAAGTCTTCGTCGTCAGTTAGGAACCTGGGTGTGCTCTTTGATACCAATCTTTCATTTGAAAGTCACGTGTCTAGTATCTGTAAAACCGCATTTTTCCATCTTAAAAATATATCTAAATTACGTCATATGCTCTCACTGACAAATGCGGAACAATTAGTTCATGCTTTCATGACCTCAAGGCTAGATTATTGTAATGCTCTACTGGGTGGTTGCCCTGCACGCTTATTAAACAAACTACAGCTAGTTCAAAACGCAGCCGCTAGAGTTCTTACCAGAACAAGGAAGTATGACCATATTAGCCCGGTTCTGTCAACACTGCATTGGCTGCCCGTTAAACATCGTATAAATTTTAAAATATTGCTGATTACTTACAAAGCACTAAATGGTTTAGCTCCCCAGTACTTGAGCGAGCTCTTAACGCATTATAGTCCTTCACGTCTATTGCGATCTCAAAATTCTGGCCAGTTGATAATACCTAGAATATCAAAATCGACTTCTGGCGGTAGATCCTTTTCCTATTTAGCACCAAAACTTTGGAACAATCTTCCTAACACGGTCCGGGAAGCAGATACAGTCTGTCAGTTTAAATCTAGACTAAAAAACACATCTCTTTGGCTTAGCATACACATAACACATTATAGATTTCTATAATTCAATGTTAGGCTGCATAGATTAGATTAGATCAGCCGGAACCGGGAACGCTTCCCATAATTCCTGATGTACTTTGTACATCATAAGAAGGATGGCGTCTACGCTAATATTAGTCTCTCTGTTTATCCCGAGGTTTACCGCAAACCGCCGGATCCAGGGCATATCCAGATCTGATGAAGGACCATCACATGGACACGACGACACGCATTATCAGGGCTGTGAAGGCCCATGGACACCTCACCACACTCATCTCCTCACCGGCCGGATGACCCAACCCAACCAGATGAACTGGATAATATCGTGAAAGTTCTGATCTCATCTGACTCCTGACATTATGCTGCCTAACTCATAATCATACACTGTTTCGTTGGCCAAAGGAGGACTGGCCCCCCGACTGAGCCTGGGTTCTCCCAAGGTTTTTTTCTCCATTCTGTCACCTGATGGAGTTTTGGTTCCTTGCCACTGTTGCCTTCGCCTTTTGGCTTGCTTAGTTGGGGACATTTAATTTTCAATTGAACAATACTATTACAACATTGTTTTCCTGTTATCTCTGTAAAGCTGCTTTGAAACAATTTGTATTGTAAAAGCGCTATATAAATAAAGGTGACTTGACTTGACTTGACAAGATTAGTTAATGTATGCAGTAGTTATGACACACTTCCTGTTTCACGTTTCTCGCCATAATTTCGTTTCCTCGCCACGGCCAAACCGTTTGAGATATCAAAAATCCCCTCGCAAACTTTCATCCTCAATGTCTTGACTTCACGCTGACTGAGTTTCGTGCCGTGTGTTTGAATTCTCTAGGAGGAGTGTTTCACATTCCATTGCATGAGTTTTCCAAACAAGCCTAAATAGCCGACTTCCTGTTGGGCTGGGGTAAAAAGTTAGAGTGCGAAGTATATATGAAACGATGAGATCTACATGTGTACCGAGTTTCATATTATTACATGCAAGCGTGTTTGATTTATGGACCAAGTTTTCGGACCCCGTTCCAGGGGGCGCTGTCGAGCCCCCCTGCCACGCCCGGGTACCAGCTTCAGCCCGGCCCTGATGGCCGCGGTTTCTGACCCGTGTGCAAAGTTTCAAGAGTTTTTGAGCATGTTAAGGGCCCCAAAAGTGTGCTAAGAATCTCAAAAGTATCCAAAAAGAATATTAAAGTTTGATGCGTTGTCACGGCAACAGCATCTAAGATATCAACAATCCTTTCACAGGTCTACATCTGGCATGTGTCTACATTATACACATCAAGTTTGAAGCAAATCGGGTAAAGCCTGTTTGATTTATGGACCAAGTTTTCGGACCCCGTTCCAGGGGGCGCTGTCGAGCCCCCCTGCCACGCCCGGGTACCAGCTTCAGCCCGGCCCTGATGGCCGCGGTTTCTGACCCGTGTGCAAAGTTTCAAGAGTTTTTGAGCATGTTAAGGGCCCCAAAAGTGCGCTAAGAATCTCAAAAGTATCCAAAAAGAATATTAAAGTTTGATGCGTTGTCACGGCAACAGCATCTAAGATATCAACAATCCTTTCACAGGTCTACATCTGGCTTGTGTCTACATTATACACATCAAGTTTGAAGCAAATAGGGTAAAGCGTGTTGGATATATGGACCAAATTGTCGGACCCGTTCAAGGGGGCGCTGTCGAGCCCCCCTGCCACGCCCGGGTACCAGCTTCAGCCTGGCCCTGATGGCCGCGGGTTTTGTCCTGTGTGCTAAGTTTCAAGAGTTTTCGAGCACGTTAAGAACCCCAAAAGTGCCCGAAAGCATAAAAAAGCATGAAAAAGCTTAAAAAAAGGAATATTAATGTTTGATGCATTGCCATGGCAACAGTGTCTAAGATATCAATAATCCTTTCACAGGTCTACATCTGGCATGTGTCTACATTATGCACATGAAGTTTGAAGCAAATCGGGTAAAAATAAGAGGGTGATTTAAAAGCATTTTGAAAGTGACACACTTCCTGCTGCCAGTTGGTGGCGCTATAACTTTGACTCACAATAGTCACATCCATGTGATCGGGCTCTTACAACGAACACACTGCTGAAGTTTCATCAAGATTAGTTAATGTATGCAGTAGTTATGACACACTTCCTGTTTCACGTTTCTCGCCATAATTTCGTTTCCTCGCCACGGCCAAACCGTTCGAGATATCAAAAATCCCCTCGCAAACTTTCATCCTCAATGTCTTGACTTCACGCTGACCGAGTTTCGTGCCGTGTGTTTGAATTCTCTAGGAGGAGTGTTTCACATTCCATTGCATGAGTTTTCCAAACAAGCCTAAATAGCCGACTTCCTGTTGGGCTGGGGTAAAAAGTTAGAGTGCGAAGTATATATGAAACGATGAGATCTACATGTGTACCGAGTTTCATATTATTACATGCAAGCGTGTTTGATTTATGGACCATGTTTTCGGACCCCGTTCCAGGGGGCGCTGTCGAGCCCCCCTGCCACGCCCGGGTACCATCTTCAGCCCGGGTTCTGACATGTGTGCAAAGTTTCAGGAGTTTTTGAGCATGTTAAGGCCTCCAAAAGTGTCCAAAAGGTAGTAAAAAAATAATTAGAAGAATAATAATAATAATAATAAAATAG
>JAZAVI010001376.1:0-18487 GCA_036326025.1 Chrosomus eos
TACCAGCTTCAGCCTGGCCCTGATGGCCGCGGGTTTTGTCCTGTGTGCAAAGTTTCAAGAGTTTTCGAGCACGTTAAGAACCCCAAAAGTGCCCGAAAGCATAAAAAAGCATGAAAAAGCTTAAAAAAAGGAATATTAATGTTTGATGCATTGCCATGGCAACAGTGTCTAAGATATCAATAATCCTTTCACAGGTCTACATCTGGCATGTGTCTACATTATGCACATGAAGTTTGAAGCAAATCGGGTAAAAATAAGAGGGTGATTTAAAAGCATTTTGGAAGTGACACACTTCCTGCTGCCAGTTGGTGGCGCTATAACTTTGACTCACAATAGTCACATCCATGTGATCGGGCTCTTACAACGAACACACTGCTGAAGTTTCATCAAGATTAGTTAATGTATGCAGTAGTTATAACACACTTCCTGTTTCACGTTTCTCGCCATAATTTCGTTTCCTCGCCACGGCCAAACCGTTCGAGATATCAAAAATCCCCTGGCAATTTTTCATCCTCACTGTCTTGACTTCATGCACACCGAGTTTCGTGCCGTGTGTTTGAATTCTCTAGGAGGAGTGTTTCACATTCCATTGCATGCGTTTTCCAAACAACCCTTAATAGCCGACTTCCTGTTGGGCTGGGGTAAAAAGTAAGAGTGCGAAGTATATATGAAACGATGAGATCTACATGTGTACCGAGTTTCATATTATTACATGCAAGCGTGTTTGATTTATGGACCATGTTTTCGGACCCCGTTCCAGGGGGCGCTGTCGAGCCCCCCTGCCACGCCCGGGTACCATCTTCAGCCCGGCCCTGATGGCCCCGGGTTCTGACATGTGTGCAAAGTTTCAGGAGTTTTTGAGCATGTTAAGGCCTCCAAAAGTGTCCAAAAGGTAGAAGAAAAATAATAATAATAATAATAAATATAGCTGCGAGCAGCGATTACGGGCCCAAGCCGGTGGCACCGCAACCCTGGTGCACCAGGGTGGCGGTACCGCCGGCTTTGGCCCTTCATCGCTGCTCGCAGCTATATTTATTTATATATATATATATATATATATATATATATATATATATATATATATATATATATAAAGCCGGTGGCATCGCCACCCTGGTGCCTTTAGGGTTATTGTGCACGACGTGACACAAAATATCTGCTCGCTATCTGCCGAACGGCTCTGGTAGTCCCGCTTCAGCACTGATGATGTTGTAGAAATAGTGTGCTCTGGTTGGTCTGGATTATTCGGGATTTTTTTATTTTATACAGAAATAAGTTGTTTATAATTCAGATGAGAATAAAGTTAGTGTTGATTAAAATGAAGGAAAACAAATATATTGATCTGAAATATAGCACATTCATTTTGCATTTATTTAGGTTCAATTACCAAACATACAATCTTAATTTAATTTAAAGCAAACTATACATTAAAAATACATGGGTTGTATGCACATTTTTTTTAATAAAAAATATATATATATCCAAAAAGACAAGGCTTAAAAACTCTTGTCACTGTAACAGACACAATCTCTCTCTCAAACACACACACACACACACAAACACACACACACACACACACACACACACACACACACACACACCACACACACACACACACACACACACACACACACACACACACACACACACACACACACACACACACACACGTCAAGTCACTTTTTAGATGCAATATTGAATAAGCAGAAAAATCTGATTTTCTGCTCTAAAAATATAAATAAGCATACAAATTGAATAAGCACTTTGAATATTCTAAACAGAATAAGCATTAGTCGCTAATGAATAAGTACTAGTACTTAATGGAATAGATACTAATATCTAAAAAATAAGTACTAGTAGCATGAAAATAGAGACTAGTATGTTAAAATGATTAAATGTTAAAACGGCTTGCCATATTGGCTCAGAGAGAGAGAGAGAGAAAATGACATTTTAGATAATAGTACCTATTAATAGATACTAGTATTTATTCAATAAATACTAGTTCTAAGTCATTACATACTAGTACCTATTAAATAGATACCAGTACTTATTTATTAGCTACTAATACGTATTCAAAAGAATATCTAAAGAATAAGCACTACTATCTAAAGAATAGGCACTAGTACTAAAGAATAAGCACTAGTCGCTAATGAATAAGTACTATTACTTAATGGAATAGATACTAGTATCTAAAAAATAAGTACTAGTAGCATGAAAAAAGAGACTAGTAGGTTAAAATGATTAAATGTTAAAACGGCTTGCCATATTGACTCAGAGCATCAAAAGCATCAAACAAGAATATTAAAGTTTGATGCGTTGCCACTGCAACAGTTTCAAAGATATCAAGAATCCCTTCACAGGTCTTCATCTGCAGTGTATTTACATTATACAGATGAAGTTTGAAGCAAATCGGGTAAAAATAAGAGGGTGATTTCAAAGCCTTTAGGAAGTGACACACTTCCTGCTGCCAGTTGGTGGCGCTATAACTTTGACTCACAATAGTCACATCCATGTGATCGGACTCTTACAGCGAACACACTGCTGAAGTTTCATCAAGATCAGTTAATGTATGCTGAAGTTATAACACACTTCCTGTTTCCATTATTCGCCGTAAATTCGTTTCCTCACCACGGCCAAACCGTTCGAGATATCAAAAATCCCCTGGCAATTTTTCATCCTCAATGTCTTGACTTCGTGCACACCGAGTTTCGTGGCGATTGGTTGAATTCTCTAGGATTAGTATATCGAATTCCAGGGGCATACGCTTCCAAACAAACGATAATAGCCGACTTCCTGTTGGGCTGGGGTAAAAAGTAAAAGTACAAAGGATATATGAACCGATGAGATCTATATGTGTAGCGAGTTTCATATTATTACATGCAAGCGTGTTTGATTTATGGACCAATATTTTGGACCCCGTTCCAGGGGGCGCTGTCGAGCCCCCCTGCCACGCCCGGATACCAGCTTCAGCCCGGCCCTGATGGCCACGTGTTCTGACCTGTGTGCAAAGTTTCAAGAGTTTTTGAGCACGTTAAGGGCCCAAAAGTGCGCTGAGAGTCTCAAAAGCATCCAAAAATAATATTAAAGTTTGATGCGTTGTCACGGCAACAGTATCTAAGATATCAATAATCCTTTCTCAGGTCTACATCTGCCGTGTGTTTACATTATACACATAAAGTTTGAAGCAAATCGGTTAAAAATAAGAGGGTGATTTCAAAGCATTTAGGAAGTGACACACTTCCTGCTGCCAGTTGGTGGCGCTATAACTTTGACTCACAATAGTCGCATCCATGTGATCGGGCTCTTACAGCGAACACACTGCTGAAGTTTCATCAAGATCAGTTAATGTATGCTGAAGTTATAATACACTTCCTGTTTTCATTATTCGCCATAAATTCGTTTCCTCGCCACGGCCAAACCGTTCGAGATATCAAAAATCCCCTGGCAATTTTTCATCCTCAATGTCTTGACTTCGTGCACACCGAGTTTCGTGGCGATTGGTTGAATTCTCTAGGATTAGTATATCGAATTCCAGGGGCATACGCTTCCAAACAAACGATAATAGCCGACTTCCTGTTGGGCTGGGGTAAAAAGTAAAAGTACAAAGGATATATAAACCGATGAGATCTATATGTGTAGCGAGTTTCATATTATTACATGCAAGCGTGTTTGATTTATGGACCAAGTTTTCGGACCCCGTTCCAGGGGCGCTGTCGAGCCCCCCTGCCACGCCCGGGTACCAGCTTCAGCCCGGCCCTGATGGCCGCGGTTTCTGACCCGTGTGCAAAGTTTCAAGAGTTTTTGAGCATGTTAAGGGCCCCAAAAGTGCGCTAAGAATCTCAAAAGTATCCAAAAAGAATATTAAAGTTTGATGCGTTGTCACGGCAACAGCATCTAAGATATCAACAATCCTTTCACAGGTCTACATCTGGCGTGTGTCTACATTATACACATCAAGTTTGAAGCAAATCGGGTAAAGCCTGTTTGATTTATGGACCAAGTTTTCGGACCACGTTCCAGGGGGCGCTGTCGAGCCCCCCTGCCACGCCCGGGTACCAGCTTCAGCCCGGCCCTGATGGCCGCGGTTTCTGACCCGTGTGCAAAGTTTCAAGAGTTTTTGAGCATGTTAAGGGCCCCAAAAGTGCGCTAAGAATCTCAAAAGTATCCAAAAAGAATATTAAAGTTTGATGCGTTGTCACGGCAACAGCATCTAAGATATCAACAATCCTTTCACAGGTCTACATCTGGCTTGTGTCTACATTATACACGTCAAGTTTGAAGCAAATAGGGTAAAGCGTGTTGGATATATGGACCAAATTGTCGGACCCGTTCAAGGGGGCGCTGTCGAGCCCCCCTGCCACGCCCGGGTACCAGCTTCAGCCTGGCCCTGATGGCCGCGGGTTTTGTCCTGTGTGCAAAGTTTCAAGAGTTTTCGAGCACGTTAAGAACCCCAAAAGTGCCCGAAAGCATAAAAAAGCATGAAAAAGCTTAAAAAAAGGAATATTAATGTTTGATGCATTGCCATGGCAACAGTGTCTAAGATATCAATAATCCTTTCACAGGTCTACATCTGGCATGTGTCTACATTATGCACATGAAGTTTGAAGCAAATCGGGTAAAAATAAGAGGGTGATTTAAAAGCATTTTGGAAGTGACACACTTCCTGCTGCCAGTTGGTGGCGCTATAACTTTGACTCACAATAGTCACATCCATGTGATCGGGCTCTTACAACGAACACACTGCTGAAGTTTCATCAAGATTAGTTAATGTATGCAGTAGTTATAACACACTTCCTGTTTCACGTTTCTCGCCATAATTTCGTTTCCTCGCCACGGCCAAACCGTTCGAGATATCAAAAATCCCCTGGCAATTTTTCATCCTCACTGTCTTGACTTCATGCACACCGAGTTTCGTGCCGTGTGTTTGAATTCTCTAGGAGGAGTGTTTCACATTCCATTGCATGCGTTTTCCAAACAACCCTTAATAGCCGACTTCCTGTTGGGCTGGGGTAAAAAGTAAGAGTGCGAAGTATATATGAAACGATGAGATCTACATGTGTACCGAGTTTCATATTATTACATGCAAGCGTGTTTGATTTATGGACCATGTTTTCGGACCCCGTTCCAGGGGGCGCTGTCGAGCCCCCCTGCCACGCCCGGGTACCATCTTCAGCCCGGCCCTGATGGCCCCGGGTTCTGACATGTGTGCAAAGTTTCAGGAGTTTTTGAGCATGTTAAGGCCTCCAAAAGTGTCCAAAAGGTAGAAGAAAAATAATAATAATAATAATAATAATAATAATAATAATAATAAATAATCCTTAGGAAAACAATAGGGCCTTCGCCCTTTGGGCTTGGGCCCTAATAATAAATAATCCTTAGGAAAACAATAGGGCCTTCGCCCTTTGGGCTTGGGCCCTAATAAATAATCCTTAGGAAAACAATAGGGCCTTTCGCCCTTTGGGCTTGGGCCCTAATAATAAATATAGCTGCGAGCAGCGATTACGGGCCCAAGCCGGTGGCACCACAACCCTGGTGCACCAGGGTGGCGGTACCGCCGGCTTTGGCCCTTCATCGCTGCTCGCAGCTATATATATATATATATATATATATATATATATATATATATATATATAATATATATATATATATATATATATATATATATATATATATATATATATATATATAAAGCCGGTGGCACCGCCACCCTGGTGCCTTAGGGTTATTGTGCACGACGTGACACAAAATATCTGCTCGCTATCTGCCGAACGGCTCTGGTAGTCCCGCTTCAGCACTGATGATGTTGTAGAAATAGTGTGCTCTGGTTGGTCTGGATTATTCAGGATTTATTATTTTATACAGAAATAAGTTATTTATAATTCAGATGAGAATAAAGTTAGTGTTGATTAAAATGAAGGAAAACAAATATATTGATCTGAAATATAGCACATTCATTTTACATTTATTTAGGTTCAATTACCAAACATACAATCTTAATTTAATTTAAAGCAAACAATACATTTAAAATACATGGGTTGTATGCACATTAAAAAAAAAAAAAAAAAAAAAAAAAAAAAATATATATATATATATATATATATATATATATATATATATATATATATAATATATATATATATATATATATATATATATATCCAAAAAGACAAGGCTTAAAAACTCTTGTCACTGTAACAGACACAATCTCTCTCTCTCACACACACACACCACACACACACACACACACACACACACACACCGTCAAGTCACTTACATTTTAGATGCAATATTTAATAAGCAGAAAAATCGAATTTTCTGCTCTGAAAATATAAATAAGCATACAAATTGAATAAGCACTTTGAATATTCTAAACAGAATAAGCACTAGTCGTTAATGAATAAGTACTAGTACTTAATGGAATAGATACTAATATCTAAAAAATAAGTACTAGTAGTAGCATGAAAATAGAGACTTCGTATCTCCAGAGCCTGTCTAACTTGTCCGCTTGTCCGGGACAAATGGATTTTTGAAGGACAAGTAAAAGAGAATTTTACTTGCCCGAACGGACAAGTCAAGTAGCCTGATTAGAACATCAATAACAAACAAAATACATAACTAGGGAATCACTAAACCGAGAGAATGATTCTGATTTTATTACATTTATTGTATGTTGTTGCGATCGATTGTGGATAATAAATAGGTTGCGCTGTTGACGCTCGCGCAGCCTCTCGAGGAGAAATATATATGAGCGCAGCACACACACACACACACTCAGTTAACAACATACTGTAACTGCCTCTAAAAATCTAAATGTGGAGTTTCTATATTTTAACATATGTGTTAAGCAGCCTCAATTATTTTTCCTGAATAGGCTACTATATCAAAATGTGACATTGATTTCCTACAACAGTTCAATAAACAGTTAAAATGTAGTCACTTACATTTTAGATGTAATATTGGCTGTTTTTCTTCTGTTCCAGCAGCGAAAATAGTTCCAAACAAAAATCACAGCAGAACCACGGCGCATCTCACAGGAACACTCATTGTTTTCATTACTGAATGATTCAGCATTTTGACCCGAAACGGTTCGGTTGAGTCAAAGATTCAATGAGCCATTCCTAAACATCTGTCTCATTCTTGAATGAATCAACTGTTTAAACGAATCGTTTGAATGAATGAATAAATGACTCACTCATTAATACGGCCGCCTGCCGCCACCTATTGGCAATTTAGTGTTATGTTTATAAGTAGCCTAGTATACTTCTTTCCACTGTTTCTTATTTGTACATTTAAATCAATTTCATAACATTATTTTATGCAATTGTAATTTTTCAGTGTAAATGATTTAATTTGATCAGCCCTACCTAGGGTAACAGTAGCCTATGCTTCATCTTTCATTTTAAATTCCTAAATTTGATCAATAAATTCAATTATTTAGAATAATAAGACACTAATAGGACATTTAATAATATTGGGGGAGGGGATGCCCTTCATGGGACACTATTATGCGACAGTATCGCACTTAAAGATATATAACTAACACCGTATTGCATTTAGGGTGATTGATAACATACATAATATTCAATATTCTTAGTCAATATCCTCAACATTCAATGCAGATATTACAATATGCCGATTTAAATATCAAAGCTGATTGAACACTGATGAGAATATTGCTTCAGAATAAATAAATAAATAAATAAATAAATAAATAAATAAATCCGGACAAGCAACTTTTTTCTTAGACAAGTGAATGACAGATTTACTTGTCCGGAGGACAAGCACATGAAAAAAAATATATATATATATATTATGCTCTCTCTCTCTCTCTCTCTCTTTTCTCTCTCTCTCTCTCTCTCTCTCTCTCCTCTCTCTCTCTCTCTCTCTCTCTCTCTCTCTCTCTCTCTCTCACACTCTCACACACACACACACACACACACACACACACACACACACACACACACACACACACACACACACATCAAGTCTTTTAAATATACTATTGCCACCCACCGTCAATTTGATGTGTGTGTGGGTTGGTTTATGTGATTTATGAGGACACAAATTTGTATAATGGCATGTGTATTACACTGGTATTACAACTTATGGGTGGTTTATGAGGACATTTCAAAAGTCCTCATAAATCAAATGGCTTGAAAAACATAAAAAACAATGTTTTATTAAAAAAATTTAAATGCAGCATGTCTGTTATATGCCTTTACTTTATTAAAAAAACGTATTTAAAAAATACAAGGCTTAAGACATTTATTTCCTTTTTTAATGAAGGCCAAACCACACAGCAGTGAAATGGTTAATCTAGCCCCACTCCCCCTCCCCTCCCCACACTCACAGACACACACACAGACAGCAAGCACAGAGACGTAGGCTCAGAGAGAAATGACCATATTCAAACCAAAATATCTGACTTCCTCTTGGTTGTTACTAATGACTGTAAATTAGAAAGTTGTCTGGCTGGAGGAGAACTATATAAATACAGATTTTTGTAACTCTAGATGAAACTAACCCCCCCACTTTTGTCAAAAGGTGGCGCTACTGAGTCCCTGCACCACGCACGTTTCTGAAACTTTGCACATGTCACCTGGCTAATAAATGTGATCTGTCTGTCGAGTTTCATGCAATTTTAAGCAATTTCAGGCATGCTAAGAGTCTCAAAAGCATCCAAAAAGAATATTAAAGTTTGATGGCTTGCCACAGCAACAGTTTCAAAGATATCAAGAATCCATTCACAGGTCTACATCTGCCGTGTGTCTACATTATACACATAAAGTTTGAAGCAAATCGGGTAAAAATAAGAGGGTGATTTCAAAGCCTTTAGGAAGTGACACACTTCCTGCTGCCAGTTGGTGGCGCTATAACTTTGACTCACAATAGTCGCATCCATGTGATCGGGCTCTTACAGCGAACACACTGCTGAAGTTTCATCAAGATCAGTTAATGTATGCAGAAGTTATAACACACTTCCTGTTTCCATTATTCGCGATAAATTCGTTTCCTCGGCACGGCCAAACCGTTCGAGATATCAAAAATCCCCTGGCAATTTTTCATCCTCAATGTCTTGACTTCATGCTGACTGAGTTTCGTGGCGATTGGTTGAATTCTCTAGGAGTAGTATATCGAATTCCAGGGGCATACGCTTTCAAACAAACCATAATAGCCGACTTCCTGTTGGGCTGGGGTAAAAAGTAAAAGTACAAAGGATATATGAATCGATGAGATCTATATGTGTACCAAGTTTCATATTATTACATGCAAGCATGTTTGATTTATGGACCAAGTTTTCGGACCCCGTTCCAGGGGGCGCTGTCGAGCCCCCCTGCCACGCCCGGGTACCAGCTTCAGCCCGGCCCTGATGGCCGCGGTTTCTGACCCGTGTGCAAAGTTTCAAGAGTTTTTGAGCATGTTAAGGGCCCCAAAAGTGCGCTAAGAATCTCAAAAGTATCCAAAAAGAATATTAAAGTTTGATGCGTTGTCACGGCAACAGCATCTAAGATATCAACAATCCTTTCACAGGTCTACATCTGGCGTGTGTCTACATTATACACATCAAGTTTGAAGCAAATCGGGTAAAGCCTGTTTGATTTATGGACCAAGTTTTCAGACCACGTTCCAGGGGGCGCTGTCGAGCCCCCCTGCCACGCCCGGGTACCAGCTTCAGCCCGGCCCTGATGGCCGCGGTTTCTGACCCGTGTGCAAAGTTTCAAGAGTTTTTGAGCATGTTAAGGGCCCCAAAAGTGCGCTAAGAATCTCAAAAGTATCCAAAAAGAATATTAAAGTTTGATGCGTTGTCACGGCAACAGCATCTAAGATATCAACAATCCTTTCACAGGTCTACATCTGGCTTGTGTCTACATTATACACATCAAGTTTGAAGCAAATAGGGTAAAGCGTGTTGGATATATGGACCAAATTGTCGGACCCGTTCAAGGGGGCGCTGTCGAGCCCCCCTGCCACGCCCGGGTACCAGCTTCAGCCTGGCCCTGATGGCCGCGGGTTTTGTCCTGTGTGCAAAGTTTCAAGAGTTTTCGAGCACGTTAAGAACCCCAAAAGTGCCCGAAAGCATAAAAAAGCATGAAAAAGCTTAAAAAAAGGAATATTAATGTTTGATGCATTGCCATGGCAACAGTGTCTAAGATATCAATAATCCTTTCACAGGTCTACATCTGGCATGTGTCTACATTATGCACATGAAGTTTGAAGCAAATCGGGTAAAAATAAGAGGGTGATTTAAAAGCATTTTGGAAGTGACACACTTCCTGCTGCCAGTTGGTGGCGCTATAACTTTGACTCACAATAGTCACATCCATGTGATCGGGCTCTTACAACGAACACACTGCTGAAGTTTCATCAAGATTAGTTAATGTATGCAGTAGTTATAACACACTTCCTGTTTCACGTTTCTCGCCATAATTTCGTTTCCTCGCCACGGCCAAACCGTTCGAGATATCAAAAATCCCCTGGCAATTTTTCATCCTCACTGTCTTGACTTCATGCACACCGAGTTTCGTGCCGTGTGTTTGAATTCTCTAGGAGGAGTGTTTCACATTCCATTGCATGCGTTTTCCAAACAACCCTTAATAGCCGACTTCCTGTTGGGCTGGGGTAAAAAGTAAGAGTGCGAAGTATATATGAAACGATGAGATCTACATGTGTACCGAGTTTCATATTATTACATGCAAGCGTGTTTGATTTATGGACCATGTTTTCGGACCCCGTTCCAGGGGGCGCTGTCGAGCCCCCCTGCCACGCCCGGGTACCATCTTCAGCCCGGCCCTGATGGCCCCGGGTTCTGACATGTGTGCAAAGTTTCAGGAGTTTTTGAGCATGTTAAGGCCTCCAAAAGTGTCCAAAAGGTAGAAGAAAAATAATAATAATAATAATAATAATAATAAATATAGCTGCGAGCAGCGATTACGGGCCCAAGCCGGTGGCACCGCAACCCTGATGCACCAGGGTGGCGGTACCGCTGGCTTTGGCCCTTCATCGCTGCTCGCAGCTATATTTATATATATATATATATATATATATATATATATATATATATATATATATATATATATATAGCTGGTGGCAGCGCCACCCTGTTGCCTTTGGGGTTATTGTGCATGACGTGCAAAAATGAAACTCGCTTTGACTGTCGAAAAGAAGTGTGCTGTAGAGCTTGCATCAGTGTGGGCTCTGCAAAAGTGCGCATCGAGGGCACAAATCAACAACGAAGTAGCGTGAGAAAACTTCTGGAACCTAAAATGAAAAATGAGACACCCTACTACTGTCTCATGGATTTAACAGACACATGAAATAAGTACAGACGACTGAAAATTCATAGGAAGTGTGCCATTTGGGACGGGCCTATGATCGTGAACCACAATAGCCACATATATGAGATAATTCACATTTAGAATACATTTTAATGTCATAGGATGTCATATGTTAATATGTTTTGTAGCACTTAAATGAGTAAATATAGAAGCCCAGTATTTATCTGGAGGTCTTTGTACAAGTTTATTAATGTAATTATATTTTACAATTTAAAATACAATGTATAATTTCAATTGTAATGTTTAACATGGGTGTATTCAGAACACAAATCATACGATATAATATCTTAAGATTATGCATGATCATGTTAAGTACATCATTTCAAGGTAATATAGTAAATGTAATATATTTTGTAGTAGCTAATATAAAAAGCAAGTACACTGCGGGGAATCGAACCCCACCCAAGTGGTTAACCTGGAGTACCATTACCAGTGTATTTTTGCTTTTTGTAATTATTTTAGCTATAAGGAAAAGCAAAAACTTGTATTAGCAACAGCATAGTGTAATATTGGTACGTTAGCATGAAATTAAGGGAAATATTAAGTATAGTATGTATTTTATGTGATTTTTAGTTGGAAAGTCTACATTTTTTATGACACTTTTTGAAATCACAATATTGTAATAACAGTTATGTATTGTTTGCAATAATTTTTGTATACGATATATTTACAGATAAGTTAATTCAAATGTAATATAATTATAAATGTGTATGTGAATGTATTTGTCTTGTAAAACGCTTTTAATATTTAATCAGTAAGCTATAACAAACTATGGCTATTGGCATGTTTATTTATGGTGTAATATAGTTAAGTTGTCTAAATTTATCAGATTTACATATAAAGTAGAACTATAGATATTTTTGTGTTATTCAAATGCTGTTGCAATGCAAGAAAAACAAAACCTTTTTTGTTAAAATATGTGTTAATAAATAAAAAACCTAATGTATTTGTTTAGAAATGGTTAATTTTACATACTTGTAGAAATTGAATAATTGTGTGGAATATATTTTTGAAGGATTGAATTCATATGTACATGCTAAAGCTTTAAAGCTACACATTAATGTATATAAGTGAATTCAGAAGAGCATAGTAAAGGTTTAATAACATATGAGTGTAATTAAGTATTGATTTGAACTGTGTGTTGTGTAAATCTAATACTGGGTGGTTTTTTCAGCACACTCACCCAGCGTACAGTAGCACATTCAGTATCGCACATAGGAATAGAATACTAAAACACTGCAATTAATTACGCATATTAATAAAACACAGGTTAGAACTGTGTTTGTGTAAATTTTATACTGGGTGGTTTTTTCAGCACACTCACCCAGCGTATAATAGCATGCTCAGTATTGCATATAGGAATAAAATACCAAAATACTGCAATTAATTTAGCATATTAAAAAAACACAGGTCAGAAGTGTGTGTTTGTGTAAATCTAATACTGGGTGGTTTTTTTCAGCACACTCACCCAGCATATAGTAGTAAACTCAGTATTGCACATAGGACTATAATACCAAAACACTGCAATTAATACGCATATTAATAAAACACAGGTCAGAACTGTGTGTTGTGTAAATCTAATACTGGGTGGTTTTTTCAGCACACTCACCCAGCGTATAGTAGGAAACTCAGTATTGCACATAAGAATAAAATACCAAAATACTGCAATTAATTTCGCATATTAATAAAACACAGGTCAGAACTGTGTGTTTGTGTAAATCTAATACTGGGTGGTTTTTTCAGCACACTCACCCAGCGTATAGTAGGAAACTCTGTATTGCACATAGGACTATAATACCAAAACACTGCAATTAATTACGCATATTAATAAAACACAGGTCAGAACTGTGTGTTGTGTAAATCTAATACTGGGTGGTTTTTTCAGCACACTCACCCAGCGTATAGTAGGAAACTCAGTATTGCACATAAGAATAAAATACCAAAATACTGCAATTAATTTCGCATATTAATAAAACACAGGTCAGAACTGTGTGTTTGTGTAAATCTAATACTGGGTGGTTTTTTCAGCACACTCACCCAGCGTATAGTAGGAAACTCTGTATTGCACATAGGACTATAATACCAAAACACTGCAATTAATTACGCATATTAATAAAACACAGGTCAGAACTGTGTGTTGTGTAAATCTAATACTGGGTGGTTTTTTCAGCACACTCACCCAGCGTATGGTAGTAAACTCAGTATCGCACATAAGAATAAAATACCAAAATACTGCAATTAATTTAGCATATTAATAAAACACAGGTCAGAACTGTGTGTTTGTGTAAATCTAATACTGGGTGGTTTTTTCAGCACACTCACCCAGCGTATAGTAGGAAACTCAGTATTGCACATAGGACTATAATACCAAAACACTGCAATTAATTACGCATATTAATAAAACACAGGTCAGAACTGTGTGTTGTGTAAATCTAATACTGGGTGGTTTTTTCAGCACACTCACCCAGCATATAGTAGGAAACTCAGTATTGCACATAGGACTATAATACCAAAACACTGCAATTAATTACGCACAGGCTAGAACAGCTAAACATTGTGGTTTAACAAGGATCCAAAAGATAGAGCTAAAATTTGTTCTCGGGGTCCCTGTCTCCTTTACCATGTAATCAGATCTGTACATAACCAATTTTAACATAACCAAGGTTTTATCACTGATGGATCTGTGTAAAAGTAATATATCATCTATAAGCTATAGCTGTGGAATAAGTTGTCCAACACATTTAAATATGTAACTGTTGAAATGAACACAAAACTCCCTTATGTGTACTAAAGTAAACTGGCACAACTTTTGTGTGCACAGAAAAGTTGTTAATGTTCTTCACGTACACATGGTCAATTAAGGTTCCCTTTTCAGATGTTGGCTTTTTAACAAGTTGAACAAAACCATGATCTGACATGAAAGAGCACAGGGATTTTGATTTCAATGCATCATTATTAAAGTCTCCTATAAGTACGATTTTATTGCAAATCGAAGTCATTAAATTAATCAATTTACCTACATTTTCTTTGAAAATGGATAAAGGATATGTTTGTGGCCTATATAAAACTCCAAGTAATATGTCAATATCAGTGAAGTGTGTGAGCATGCACTCCAAGTTAAGATTTGGGAATGTTATTGTAGTGTTTTCCACACCACATGCTGTATATAACCCGACTCCACCATGTTGCTGAGCTTTCAAATCATTGAAAAGAGGACTATTGTTTGTGTATGCGGCTGATCGAGAAAGATTAACAAAGTTATAATTGTTTAAGTGCACATTGTCTGACTGATAGAAAGCAGGCAACCAGGTTTCAGTTAAACCTATACACGTGGGTTGTAACTGTTGAACACAAACCATCAAATCTTGTTTGTGGCATTGCAAACTCTGTACATTTAACAAAAATACAGAAAAATAGGTATTTGGCATAGTATAATCTAAATCATCATGTGTCATAAAAGACGACATTTCATTAATTGCCTCAAAGACTTTGTCATTACAATAAATACTTTTTTCTTTGAAGTCTTTTATTGTCAAACCAGACAAAGTTCTTACGCGACTTAATGCTACATAAGCCTGTCCTGCAGTAAAAACTCTTTTTAAACTAACAACAGCACTATCAACAGTTAAACCCTGAACTTTATGAACTGTGCATGCCCAAGCTAATTTTAAAGGAAACTGTCGACGAAGTCCACCTTTCGTACAAACGGTTTCTTCTTCTACATATATTGGTGTAGATTGAACCATTCTTGATGGTTCAGTCAAACACTGCTTACGTCTTTTCAGCCCCACATTACTATCATCAAAACAAACGTGAATAGTTTCAGGTAATTTATTTTTATCTGAACGTGCTATGTGTGTCACTGTACCACAAACACCATTAACTAGTCCATCATTGATATCAAGATTTTTAATTAACATGACACGTGCATTTATTCCTAAAAGCAACTTTGCTGCCAAGCTTGTATTATAAACTTTTACATGATGTCTAACAAGTAATTCTAATTTACCAGTCTGCTTTCTACGTGCAAAATCTTCAGCCTCTATAGTTTCAATATCTTCACAGATTTTAATTAATTGCTCTAGATTGTGCTCGTGAACTTCATCATTAGTAGAAAATATATGTAATGAGTCGTTATTTTCATCATTCTCACAACTTGATAGTATTTCCAAATCTTCTTTTTTTAGTGGAGATTTCCTGTTTCGCCTTCTTAGTCGATTTAATAATTCAGCGAAAGTGCTGTCTTGTTGTCTAACAACCTGTGTCAACTCTACAACACTAAAATAATTCATCCATAAATCGATTCCTGGTACATCCACAAAGAGCGGTTTACCTTTCACAGGAGGTAATTGGAAGAAATCGCCAACAGCTATGACAGCAATATTACCAAAAATAGAAAAATCTCCGGTTTGCTTGATTTGTCTCAATCGTCCATGAATATATGTTAGCAGTTTATGGTCTACCATTGATATTTCATCTATAATTAATATTTGAAGGCTGTGGAATTTTGTGCGTAAAGAATTTAGCTTGTCTTCGCTCAAAGGGGTGTACGGCAACTTCACATTTGTGCTAATACAAAAGGTTGTATGAATTGTTGAAGTTTTCAGTTGGAAGGATGCAATCCCGGTTGGAGCGGTTAAAAGAACAGTCATGTCATCTGGGTGCAGAGAAGTTTGAGACAGTAATCTTGTTGCTTCATATTGTATGGCTTTAATTAAGTGACTTTTTCCTGTGCCTGCTCCACCAGTTATAAATACATGAAATGGTTTTGGGCTTTCTCCTCTGATTTTATTCAAACACCACTGTCTAATTTTATAGAAAACAGCCATCTGGGTTTTGTTTAAAGAGCGAATTAAGCTCAAGCCATCCACACGATTCAGATAATTATCTCTTTTTTCTATCTGAGCATTTTGCTGATTGTTACATGCTAAATCTGGAATGCTCTCATGTCCCTCTATTTCCTGATCTGTTTCCTGTCTAACCTGTTTGCACTCCAAACGTTGTAATTGCTGTTCAGGACAAAGTGCACACCATGCATTTTCTAACATGTCCTCATTAGGAACAGTATTTTGTGCAGTGTCCATCACATCTGCATCCTTTTCAAAAAATTTTCTATTTGTATTTACAACATGTTGTACTAATTGTGCTGATCCATCGCTTAAAGAAACCTCACCTTCCCTATAAAAATGTTCATAATTAGTATATCCTTCTGGTTTCAGTTGACTATCTGTACGGTATGGAAGAAACAGTTGTAATAAACTTTGATAAAATTTTTCAGGACTTTTTGTCACTGAGAATCGGGCAAAACGCACAACAGCAGGTTGAGTGCGTGTTCTTTTCACAACGAAACCTAAGTTGTTTTGCAACTTAATTTTGTTGGAACAAGGCTGACTTTTGTATGCAATCCGGTACTCTGATGCAAATGTGGCTATACACATATCATTAAAAACATGCTGATTTGGCCTATTCTTGTAACGATCTACAAAACTTGTCATCCACATCTCCTCACTTTTCAGGTTCTGAGAATTTAACTTGTTTTGAATAACGCTTAGTGGTAAACTCATACGTACAGTATCGTCACCTGTAGGAATAAACTGAACCTTCCTTGAACATTCTTTTAAGTGCATATTGGTTAATCTATAAACTGCTTCCTGTGCACTAACTTCTCGATTGTGTAAATAAACGGTCCCTAATTTTTTCAAAGCTTGTTTTGCATCCATATTACCCTGCGTTGTTGATTCTCGCTGGGCATTAGCTAACAACAAACCCATTTCCCTTTCAGATTTTGAAATGTAGGAAATGATATAAACAATGCAGGCATAAGCATCTGTGACATATTGGATGTCCATATTAGCGTTCCAGCACTGAAGGCCAAACTTATTATATTGATTAACCCAAACTTCATTTAATTGTCGTTTTAAGACAATGTGTGTAGTATTATTTATGCACTTATATGCCATCTCAAACAATTCCTGATTTATACCAATACTAGTAAACAAACTTTGTAAGGAATCTATCTTCTCTTCTAAAACAGCTGTCTTAACTGCTGTCATTATGCCACGAGCATATTCTAAGTTGACGTTATCATTTATAGTTCCAGTTTTAGTTCTGTCTTGACAACTATTTGTACTATCACCATTATTGGGCACGTCTACTTCAGACTCATCTACTTTTCTTCGACAAATGAACGTCTGCATTGATGGTGGCTTTGGAAAGTTAAAACGACAGACTGTGTTTTTCTTTTTACACGTTTTAGAATGATGCTTACTGTGACATTGCACTGATGTGACAATGCTGTGTAAGTTCTCATTTTCTATGGGCACTTCACAAGTAACATATCTATCTATAAAGTCAACCACCTCTTCGTCAGAATTTTTATCTATTTGTGGAGCATTTTTGATCCAAAACAAACAATGAACATGGGGAGAACCACGTTGTTGAAATTCAACCCTATAAAAATAATCTACAACTTCGCCTATGGGGTGAACTGGTGACATGAGAACCTCTTTCAAAAAACAATGCCATCTAAAATCAAAAATGCGAGCTGCAGTAACAGGATTACGACGCAAAAGCTCACATTTGTCTGCCCATTCCAGTTGATCTAAAGTTTCCTGTCTGCCTTCATGTTTTAAAATACTTGACATCAAATTTGTCCATCTCATATCAGCAGATGAAAATGAGCAAAACCAAGTGGGAATGCCTAACTGTCTTACCATTGCAAACAAATCTTTTTGCACACCCTGCCAGAATGACGGAGTGCCGCGGATGGGCTTCAAAAATCTGTACCCTTCATCAAAATTAAGAACTTGCCTCAAGGACTCTGTGTCTTTAAACATGTCATTTGGTATGGATTTACTACACCCATGCCCTTTCCTAAGAGCAATAGATACACTAGACACTACCTGTTCAACTTCAGACAAATATTGTGCATAAAAAATGTATTCAACATTTTGCGCAAATCTTCCATCTGCATGCAAAATTCTATTATTAAAATAGCGAGACAATGTTAATCTCTGTGCCCTTTTGTCACGATAAATTGAACAACCATGTGGAAATAAAACTGGAAAACATTTTGCCTCGTTTGTTTCATCTGCAAGCATTTTGACTGGATTATTCCCTTCAGCAGGAGCAATGTTCAAGATCCCATCAAA
>JAZAVI010001377.1:0-19237 GCA_036326025.1 Chrosomus eos
ATCACGTATTAACTTAGGGCATAACATATCGCCGGCGTTGAGTCGTCTTTTCATAGTCGTCGAGTCGTCTCTTCACAGGTGTTTATATCATCGTTACCCTCGGTTACCGCTTTTACTGCAGTAGAAAACAAGGCAACATAAATGTGGAAGTTGCAGCGTCTATCAAGCAACTGGCGTGTTTCGCACAGTCGTTCTGAAACACAATTATTCTATACCGTTTGCAGCTGGTTCTGTCGACAAAGACCCATAAGTCCCATTAAGTCCCATAAACGCAAACGTCAAGGTACGGGTCAACCAAACAACCCAAGAATTTTGTCCCATTTTGGGACAAGAAGAGAAATAAAACCAGGATCAACATCGGTGTGGCATTTCCTAAATGGAGAGAACTTCGTGACAAACTTCAACTAGACAGAGTCGCAGATCTTGCGTGTGTTTTAATAGACAAGCGAGTGATTCTTTACTGACAGAAACTTGAAGACACAGATTACGGTCTTATTGTTTGAATGTCTTCTTGTATATGCAAGCTACGCCATTGTTGTTTTGAATGTACGCCCTCTAGCGGCGGAAAAAGTTACATAGTGCACCTTTAAAGACAGGCATGAGCATGCACAATTAAATATTTAATATGGCCTTGATGGCGGTCTGTGTTTGTGTTTGGAGCTCCGTCGATTTGATTCATTAATCCTTGATTTTCTTCTTTACCACTCAATTATAAACAGGCACTTTCTATTTTTATATCATGTGAACTTATCCTCGATACTATTCCTTATAAAAAACAATCGGATTGCTTTGATATCGCTACTTAGATCCAACTTTCCGAATCTCGGCTACTAGCCTTTAGCCCGCTAGCATTTCACGCGTAGCCTCGAGCGTCTCATTTTAGACCCGTTTCTCTGAAAGCTCCTCTGAAAGTACAGACACACGTTGATTGTGCTTAGAGCCTGCATCAACGGGGCATAAGCACATGCGCGTGCGGTCTGTGTTTGTGTTTGGAGCTCCATCGAATTGATTCATTAATCCTTGATTTTCTTCTTTACCACTCAATTGTAAACAGGCACTTTCTATTTTTATATCATGTGAACTTATCCTCGATACTATTCCTTATAAAAAAAATAAAAAAAAAACAATCGGATTGCTTTACTGATTACTATTACTACTAATTTACTGTTCATCTGTTATAATGGCGAACATATCGGATGTGTGTCTAACGTTACCTCTGAGTGCAGGTGAGGACACATTCGAGCTGATTTCGGTACGATTGGAGCTGGAGTCGGTGGAGAAGCAGATTCGTGTTCTGCTGGAGAAGCAAGCCGAGCTGCGAGATCGGCAATCAGCGCTTGAAACATCACGCGCCGATGCTCACAAGTCAGTGGTTAGTAACTTTGTGACTTTGACTCCGACTTCGTCTACTCCGTGCGTTTCTCTGCCCAGGAGGACGCGATCATCTCTGCCTTCAATCACTCCTGCACCCTGGGTCACGACACGAGCCAGGACCAGAGCAAGAACCTCTCCGCCCCTCCCGGTCTTCGAGATCTCCACCCGGAACCGCTTCTCCCCTCTTCGCGAGTCGGAACGCGACGACGCCGTGATCATCGGCACTTCCATGGTCCGCCATGTCCGTGCTACCTCGGGTAAAGGTAAGGTGCGCACTCACTGCTTTCCTGGTGCTCGTGTTCTTGATGTCGCTGCGCAGGTTCCCGAGATCCTGAACGGTGACGAGCGCGTCGGAGCTGTCGTGCTGCACGCGGGGACGAATGACATCAGGCTGCGGCAGACGGAGGTTCTGAAGAAGGACTACAGGAGCCTGATCGAGACGGTACGCAGCACATCGCCTAGAGCAACGATCGTCGTGTCTGGACCGCTTCCCACTTACCGACTTGGACAAGAAAGGTTCAGTAGATTATTTGCTTTAAATGAATGGTTAATGTCATGGTGTAATGAACAGAAACTGCTCTTTGTAAATAATTGGAATCTGTTTTGGGAGCGACCTAGGCTCTTCCGTCCTGATGGCCTGCACCCCAGCAGAGTCGGAGCGGCTGTTCTGTCGGACAACATCTCCAAGACGCTACACACCATCTGACTAGTAAGTCAAAGTCCAAATCATAGTCTTTGCTGTCCCAACTTAATTGATATAAGTACCAATGTAGAACATTATATAGAAACTGTGTCTATTCCTCGCTTAGTGAAGCCAAACAACAAATCTACTGTAAGATCTAGCAAGAATATTATTGTAATTAAACCAGAAAATCAAAATATCAGTGAACAAAAACAATTTCTAAAGCTAGGTCTTCTAAACATTAGATCGCTCACACCTAAGGCGGTTATTGTAAATGAAATGGTCACAGATAATAATTTCGATGTTCTGTGCCTTACTGAAACCTGGCTTAAACCAAATGATTATTTCGGTCTAAATGAGTCTACTCCACCAGGATACTGTTATAAGCATGAGCCCCGTCTGATCGGTCGTGGCGGCGGTGTTGCAACAATCTATAGAGATATTCTCAATGTTACTCAGAAAACTTGTCATAGGTTTAATTCGTTTGAAGTACTTGTGCTAAATGTTACGCTCTTAGATGTAAGAAAGAAATCCTTATTATCTCTAGCCATGGCTACCGTATATAGACCTCCAGGGCCATATGCTGATTTCCTAAAAGATTTTGCAGACTTTCTCTCAGACCTATTGGTCAATGTCGATAAAGCAATAATTATTGGCGACTTTAACATACACGTAGATAATACAAATGATGCGTTAGGGGCTGCGTTTACAGATCTATTAAACTCTTTTGGGGTGAAGCAAAACGTCAGTGGTCCCACTCATCGTCTAAATCATACACTAGATTTAATTATTTCATATGGAACCGATCCAACCGATATAGATATTATACCGCAAAGTGACGATCTCACTGATCATTACATGGTAACTTGCATAATACGCACTGCTGAAATTTGTCATGTTGCACCACGTTATAGACCAGGCAGAACAATCCTTCCAACCACTATAGATAGATTCTCAAATAGCTTACTTGATCTATCTCAGCTGCTCAGTAAACCCAAACAAACAGATGAACTAGAGGAAATGACTAGCAGAATGAGCAACATTTTCTCTAGTACACTAGATATTGTTGCACCAATTAGATTAAAAAAGGTTAGAGAGAAAACTAAAACACCATGGTACAACAGTGCTACGCATGCTATCAAGAGAGAAACTCGTAACTTAGAGCGTAAATGGAAACGAACTAATTTAGAGGTCTTCAGAATCGCGTGGAAAGACAGTATGTCACGTTATAAAAGGGCTCTAAAATCAGCCAGGGCTGAGCATATCCGCAAACTAATTGAAAATAACCAAAATAATCCAAGGTTTTTATTTAACACCGTGGCTAGACTAACAAATAATCAGACATCTCCAGAGCAAAATATTCCGTTACAATATAGTAGTAATGATTTTATGAATTACTTCAATGAGAAAATAGAAAGCATCCGAAACACAATTGTAAATGTACAATCCTCTATGGTGTCTTATGACTCGGCCTCAACTATGGCCCCTCTAGAACAACTACACCGCTTTACAACTATAGGACAGGAAGAACTAAATAAACTTATCATTGCATCTAAACCAACAACATGTTTATTAGATCCAATACCCACTAAACTACTTAAAGAAGTGTTACCTGTAGTGGAAGAGCCTCTTCTCAATATTATTAACTCGTCTTTATTTTTAGGTCACGTTCCAAAAATATTCAAGCTGGCAGTAATAAAACCTCTCATTAAGAAACCGCAATTAGATCCAAATAACCTAGCAAATTACAGACCCATCTCAAATCTTCCATTTATGTCTAAAATACTAGAAAAAATTGTGTCCGCTCAATTATACTCTTTCTTGCAAGAAAATGATATCTACGAAAAATTTCAGTCGGGATTCAGACCGCATCATAGCACAGAAACTGCGCTAGTTAAAATTACAAATGATTTACTCTTAGCCTCTGACCAAGGCTGTATCTCAATACTAGTTCTACTTGATCTTAGTGCTGCGTTCGACACTATAGATCATAAAATACTCTTAGATCGACTACAAAACTACACTGGTGTTCAGGGACAGGCATTAAGCTGGTTTAGATCGTACTTATCAAACCGTTACCATTTCGTCTGTTTAAATGGGGAAAAATCAAAGATAACATCAGTAGACTATGGAGTGCCGCAAGGATCTGTCCTAGGCCCTCTGCTATTCTCAATATATATGCTGCCACTTGGTAATATTATAAGAAAACATGGAATTAATTTTCACTGTTATGCTGATGACACTCAATTATATATCTCATCACGACCAGATGAAAACACTAACTTATCTAACTTGACAGAGTGTCTAAAAGATATAAAATGCTGGATGACGTGTAATTTCCTGCTATTAAATTCAGATAAAACGGAGGTATTACTTATTGGTCCAAAAAACTACCCACAAAATCCCTTACAATACAACTTTAATTTAGAAGGATGTCCTGTTACTTTATCCACTACAGTAAAAGACCTGGGTGTTATGCTAGACCGCAACTTGACTTTCGAAAATCATATTTCATATGTTACAAGAACAGCCTTTTTCCACCTTAGAAACATTGCTAAGCTACGTAACATGCTATCTGTTTCAGATGCAGAAAAGTTAGTTCATGCATTCATGACCTCGAGACTAGATTACTGTAATGCTTTATTAGCTGGTTGTCCTGCATCCTCAATAAACAAGCTACAGTTAGTGCAAAATGCAGCCGCTAGAGTCCTTACTAGATCAAGAAAATATGATCATATAACACCAATTTTATCATCTCTACACTGGTTACCTATTAAGTTCCGTATCAATTACAAAGTATTACTATTGACTTATAAAGCTCTAAATGGTTTAGCTCATGTGTATTTAACAGACCTTCTATCGCCCTACAATCCATCGCGCTCTTTAAGATCACAAAATTCGAGGCTTCTGGTCGTTCCTAGGATATCTAAGTCTACTAAAGGAGGGAGGGCGTTCTCACATTTATCTCCTAAACTCTGGAATAGCCTTCCTGATATTGTTCGAGACTCAGACTCGCTGTCCCAGTTTAAAACTAGATTAAAGACGCATCTCTTTAACCAAGCATTCACTTAATGCTTACCTTTTATACTACTTCTGAATCAGTTCGAATGCATTAATATTCTGAACATCAGCTATGCTAATTATTTCCCATCTGTCTTTCTGCTGTTATCTCGGGACGCTAGTCCCGAGGTAAATAGCGTTCGTCAGCTCCAGTTTGTATCCAGCCTCTCACGAAGACTTCAGATGCCCCAACACCTGTGGAGAGACGACTAAACGCCGGTGGAGAGACGACTCGACGCCTGTGATGAGACGACTCGACGCCTGTGATGAGACGACTCGACGCCTGTGATGAGACGACTAAACGCCGGTGGAGAGACGACTAAACGCCTGTGGAGAGACGACTCGACGCCTGTGAAGAGACGACTAAACACCGGCGATATGTTATGCCTAAATTTATACATGATTAACTAACTGTATTTTTCTTTGTACATTTCTGAAATGCACTTTCTGTAAAGCTGCTTTGAGACAATGTGTATTGTGAAAAGCGCTATACAAATAAACTTGAATTGAATTGAATTGAATTGATGCAATACATTAAAAAGGTATATAATATTAGTCCATAACTGATATGGTTAAAGACAGGCATGAGCATGTACAATTAATTATTTAATATAGGCCGATATGATACATTACAAAAACTTTGGCATTCAGTCATTTTCAGATATGATTATAGACAGGAATAACCATACACAATTAAATATTTAACACGGACCAATATGATACATTACAAAAACGGTAACATTTAGTCAGTAACCGATATGGTTATATGCGATTGAACATGCCCAATTAAATATTCAATATTTGCAGATACGATATGTAAAAGAAAAATCTGTAATATTAGTTGATAACTGATATGGTACCAATATACTGTGCATCCCTAAACATAAATATCGATAATATATGTTGCATATTTCTACCTAGCATATAGATGCAGTGTAGAAGCTCTGAATTCACCGATGCATGATAATAAAAAGCTTTGTTCTCCATCACTCTCTTGTATCTGCTTATGGATTTCCCGAAAATGCTCATCTCGCAGTCCTGTTGAGACTTCATCGTGCCGCTTCTGAAGTGCTACAGTAAAGAGAAAACAGGATGAAATTTAGGCTAGTATCTAATTTCCGCCGGCTACATGCTGAGGCATCTCTCTCAAGCTTTAAACATCTGTCTCTGCTTCATAGGACTTATTGGAGCTGAAAAAAGATGAAAAAGCTCTCCGAATGACCGTCCCAGAGGAGTATCAGTTCTGCCTTTCCCAACTTTTCCCTCCTCCATCTCTTTCTCTGACAGGTAACACAGTTTCCCAACCATGCGCAATGAAGCGACACGCAGTAAAAGCAATATTCTGTGACTTTTGGTCCTAAACAGGGACGTCAACAAGCATTGAGCGACAGTGCGTTTAGTCAGGTTTGTATTTCAGAAGCCCCGCCCACCCTCATACCTCATCGGTCCAAAATCCAGACAATTGGTTGTTACGCAGCATTTCATGTTCATTGTGAACAGAAGATATACTTTTTTTTTTGGTTGTTGCATTGTGTCTGTTTATAAGCAATGATGATGATGATGATGTTCACCTGTCAGTCATTTGCTCCTGAAGAAAAGTATGCACAGTTTCAGTGCGGGCAGATATACAGCATCTCACACTACAATGAAACTCTCAGTGTTTTCCAGACTTGTGAGCGGATGTCTATGATCCGCTGTCAGATTCCCGCCTGGCCTGTGTGTCAGCGCTGAGAGACGAGAGCGTTATATGTTAGCAGGAGGCTAAGGGCTGAGTGTGTTTTGAGAGACGCGGTGTCATTTCTGCTCAGCTTTGTGTGAATCGTATGTGACAAGCCTTTTAACACCGCTGCTGTTCTTCCCTTTGCTAAAGCAACGGTTTCGAGTGAGGAAGAAGCGAACGACGAAGTAAAAGGTAGACACACACACACACAGATTGAAAGGCAAATTTCTTTCTTCTGCCAGTGATTTTTTTTAGAGGCGGCCCTTCAAACCTCCTCAAAATGGATCCAATTATGGAGCCACCCGTGCAGTGCAGTTTGTGGATGTCAATGTAATTGTGTGAGACTGATTTCTCTCTGTAACCCCACACTGAAAGAAGCCTGTCATTGACCAGCCTCCTCTTTCTAACCATGATTTTGAAATGAGATCTCTTTTCTGCCTGAACAATGAAGAAAGATTGCGGGCGGTCTGCACTTATGATGCACAATTATTTGCTTGTTTGTTTATTTATTTATTTGTTTGTTTGTTTCGTTCCCTAAGAGGAGATGCATGCTAAAGTAGAAGGAATTAAAAACTACATGTCTTCATTGAGATTAAGCTTAATATTACCAATAATTATTTTAATATTCTGACAACCATTAATATAAGCCTATATACATATTTACTACATAATGTTCCCAATTAAGGTATGAAAACATTACTTTCTAGTTTAAAACTTTTCAGTTTTTTTCTCCTTGGTTATGAGAACCTTTAAGGTACAATCTGTAAGTTTTCGCCGCCAGAAGTCGCATTTTTCAAAACAAAAACAAAGACTAGCTTGATGACGTTATAAGGGAGAGTGGAGAGTTTTTTTATTTTCTATTTTGTTTTATTTTAGTCGCCAATCAATAATTGTTAACCATGATGGCTAAACGACACAACAGCAGCGTATGAGATACTGTATCATATATATATATATATATATATATATATATATATATATATATATATATATACACACACACACACACACACACTGATTCCTCATTAGCGGCTTAAGCTGAAATGGCCGCTAATGAGGAATCTGTGTGTGTGTATCTATGTATATTTATATCTATAGTTTCTACAAGTGGAATAGCGCAGATATTACGTCAATGATATGCGACAATTACAAATATGATAATGATCAGCCATTGTTAAAAAATATTATTTCTCTGGATGTACTAATCCTTGGGAACTTTTGGGATATTGTAAGAACACAACTGCATGATTTTGATCACACTGTGCAAGTGGTTTTTGAATATTTTATTTAAAAAATCGTACACATCGAGAACATTCCATTTTGCAAACATTCTGGGAATTTTACTTTTGAAAAGTTCTTTGAAACAAGTACTGACATTTAAAAAGTACTAGATGAATGTACAACTAAACAGTTTCAGGAAAAAAAAAACCTTCCATGAACGATGTATGAACAATGAATTTGCTAATGTTTTGAGAACATTATTAAAAGCCAGATAACTTTGAATTAACCTTCTATTTATGTTACTGGAAGAACATTTGTTCATAACGTTCCCTGCTAGCGGTGTAATTACTGTCTGAGATAAATTGTTGACCTGTTAGCAAGATATTGGACTGCAACGAGCGATTGTGATAAACTACTTGCTTAATCTGCCAAAGTTTAAGAGGTTAATACCTACTTTAGATATATCCAAGAATGCTGTTAGTTAGAAGTAAACCGGATATCATGTTTACATCCCAAATGTGGATATCATACACTACCACTTCTGAAACATGACAGTCTTTCACCCGCCCCTTAAATGTCACGTAAAACCAGTGATTGGTGGTTTAGCATGTCAGTTAGACAACCCTGTCTTATGTGAGTGAAAGGTTGTTGGCCATAATAAGCTATAATATCCATATAATGTAATGCTTCGAGTCTGCCTTCTCCAGCAGGGACAGAAGAGACACCCGCTCATGAGAGCTGTCGATCCATAAGATGAATTCCTGGTGCCGTTGAAAGCATTGCGCTGACTCCCAGTACTTCTTGTTACTGTAGGTCAGTGCTAACTGCTAAAAATATCAGCTGTAGCTGTTGGTGAACTTGCAAGAATGAAGTCAGATAAACATGTGCCAAATCCATCAAACATCGATTAAAGAAAGGGAAAGTGCTGACCCTCTCGTGCCGGCGGCTCTGGCACACACACCCGATGGCTTGTAAATGCTGGATGGCACGATGACATCTGCTCGTTTCACAGATTGCGGGATCTGAAAGAGACCCTTGATGTGTGTCAAAATGCCGAATGACTCGGACGGCACATGCTACAGCAGAGCCATTAACAACACACTGAAATATTAAAATGCCAAATTGTTTTATGGTGTGATGGATGAAATGAAAGCTGGCAATGTTATAAATTGACAAGCGTCATATGCATAGTTTAAACATTTATTCTCATGTCTGATTCTTTTTTTTATTATGCTCAAGGTGTTTATGGAACCCATAGGTAAGAAAAAGAATTGAGATTTCTTTAACGTTCCTCCTTGACAACAGTGAGGTTCACTGAAGAGCAAATGGACTTAAAGTTGATCATGTTTACATGCACACCAATATGCTGGAACTGCCAAAAATCTGTTTATTGAAATAACCCGAGATTTCCCGGATAACCGAAATCAGGGCAATAGACAGAATTATTCTTAAAGTCCCTTGTAGTCAATAATTATATCCCTTAAAACTCTTCTTTGATCACCAAAATGAAATATTTAGCTATTTTTCCTTGAAGAAAAAAATGCTTCATGCCTCAAAATATCTTGAATGTAACTCAACACCCTTGCCTCATTTAGTATGTGATGCTCTATGAATATGCAAATGAGCCCCGCCTCCACTCACTCCCTCACTCAGAGATCCACTGGTTGACGATCACACGTTGATCTGATTGGTCAAGGTAGTTTGTGACGTCAGAAACACCAGCGATTTCAACCCGTGTTTTTGAGACTGTCTTTGGTTCACTGCAGTTTTAAGCAGAAAATACTCAGCAATGCTGTCGACTTATGAATTTACACATGCTTTGTTTTAAAGCATATTAAATTAACACCACATACACACATAAACAACATTAAAAACTTGATTTTCAACACAGGCGACTTTAAGCCATTTATGACCTTGCACTGTTTAACGTGTTTACATGTGTGTTGTCGGCTTAAAGGGATACTCCACTTTTTTTGGAAATAGGCTCATTTTACAACTCCCCCAGAGTTAAACAGTTGAGTTTTACCGTTTTCGAATCCTTTCAGCCGATTTTCTGATATTTAGAAGAATATCAGTAACCAGACAGTTTCTGGTTTCATTGACTTCCATAGTATATTTTTTTCCTACTATGGAAGTCAATGAGACCAGAAACTGTCTGCTTACTGATATTCTTCTAAATATCAGAAAATCGGCTGAAAGGATTCGAAAACGGTAAAACCCAACTGTTTAACTCTGGGGGAGTTGTAAAATGAGCCTATTTCCAAAAAAAGTGGAGTATCCCTTTAAGCATAGTCGTTTTAAGAACGTGCATGTAAACACACTCATTGATGGTTCATTTTTGTTGTAAAAAAGTGATTAATTTAGTTAATTCTGTCAAGATGGCGCCGCGGATGGCTGCCTCGGTGCGGAGCTCTCCAGTTATTGTGTTGTTTTTGTTTGTTTGTCCTGTGTTTAGTCATTATTTTCCTATCAGCTTCACCAAAGACGAACTACTGGACATTAGGAAACACACACCAGATAACTTTTCTACAGTTTTTGATAATTCAGACGTTTTGCTGGACATTCTCGTCGGAGGGGCAGCGCTGTTGTTCAAACGCGCGCTCAAACGCAAACGAGGAAAGCGAGCGGGCGCGCTGGTGAAACTCCGCGAGCGCGGCCTGCGCACTGCACTCCCTAGTATTCATCTTGCGAATCTCCGATCCCTTCCTAACAAAATGGACGAACTTCTCCTCCTCACCCGGATTAACAAGGATTTTTAAACTCTGCTGCTCTGTGCTTCACTGAAACCTGGCTGAGTGAAGCCATACCGGACAACGCAATACATCTGCCGGGCTTCCAGCTGTTCCGAGCGGATCGCATCGCGGAGCTAACGGGGAAGACGAGAGGTGGTGGATTGTGTTTCTACATTAACGAAAGTTGGTGTTCAGATGTAACAACACTGAAGAAGATGTGCTCTCCTAATTTAGAGGCGATCTTCATAAACTGTAAACCTTTCTACTCGCCACGGGAGTTTTCCTCTTTCATTCTCGTGAATGTTTACATCCCCCCAGACGCGTGCGTGAGCGCGGCACTACAACAGCTGGCTGAACAAATAGCCGAAACGGAACAAAGGTACCCAGACTCTCTTTTAATAATTCTAGGGGATTTTAACAAAGCAAATCTTTCCTGTGAACTTCCAAAATACAGACAGCACGTTACATGTCCCACAAGAGACAGTAATATACTGGACCACTGTTACACCACAATAAAGAATGCGTATCACTCCGTTCCACGGGCAGCTTTGGGGCTATCTGATCACTGTTTGGTTCATCTTATACCGACCTACAGGCAGAAACTGAAATCAGCTAAACCTGTAATAAGGACTGTAAAAAGATGGACTAATGAAGCAGAGCAGGATCTACAGGCCTGCTTCGATTGCACTGATTGGACTGTTTTTGAAGCTGCTACCAACGATCTGGATGAGCTCACAGATACTGTTACATCATATATCAGTTTCTGTGAGGATACATGCATTCCTACCAGGACATTCTTATCATTCACCAATGATAAACCATGGTTTACTGGGAAACTCAAACAGCTTCGTCATGCCAAAGAGGATGCTCACAAAAGTGGGGATAAAATCTTGTATAACCATGCCAAGAACAGACTGACAAAGGAGATCAGAGTTGCTAAAAGAGCCTACTCTGAAAAGCTGAAAAACCAGTTTTCATCCAACGACCCATCATCAGTCTGGAATGGCCTGAAGAACATCACCAATTACAAGTCACCATCCTCCCGATCTGTGGACAATCCACACCTGGCTGATGATTTAAACTCATTTTACTGCAGGTTTGAAAAGCCCTCATTCACACCACACACCGGCTCTGACCTGCACTTCACACATCCACCATCACCTCCTACACCCCCTCCTCTCCCCCCTCCTGCCATCCAACCTGAGCTTAAGGTCTGTGTGGAGGACGTGAGCCGAGTCTTCAAAAAACAGAAGACTAGGAAAGCCTCAGGCCCAGACGGCATCTCGTCTGCTTGTCTAAAAGCCTGCGCTGACCAACTGGCCCCGGTCTTCACGCAGATCTTCAACAGATCATTGGAGCAATGTGAAGTTCCCTGCTGCTTCAAACGCTCCACTATCATTCCGGTCCCCAAAAAAACCAAAATCACTGGACTTAATGACTACAGACCTGTAGCTCTCACGTCTGTGGTCATGAAGTCGTTTGAAAGACTGGTGTTGGCCCACCTGAAGGACATCACTGGACCCCTGCTGGATCCTTTTCAGTTTGCTTACAGAGCAAACAGGTCTGTGGATGATGCAGTCAACATGGGACTGCATTATATCCTGCAACATCTCGACAGACCTGGGACTTATGCAAGGATCCTCTTTGTGGACTTCAGTTCGGCCTTCAATACCATCATGCCTGATCTACTCACAGACAAACTGACCCAGCTCTCCATTCCATCCTCGATCTGTCAGTGGATCTCCAGCTTCCTGACGGACCGGCAGCAGCTCGTGAGACTGGGGAAACACACATCCAGGACTCTCACCACCAGCACTGGCGCCCCCCAAGGGTGCGTTCTCTCCCCACTGCTCTTCTCCCTGTACACTAACGACTGCACTTCTAAAGACCCCACTGTCAAGCTCCTGAAATTTGCAGACGACACCACTGTCATCGGTCTCATCCGAAACGGTGACGAGTCTGCTTACAGACTGGAGGTTGAACAGCTGGCTGTCTGGTGCAGTTATAACAACCTTGAGCTGAACACGCTCAAAACAGTGGAGATGACCGTGGACTTCAGGAGGAACAGCCCAGCACTCCCCCCACTCACCATCATGAACAGCACTGTGGAAGCAGTGGAGTCATTCAGGTTCCTGGGCACTATCATCTCTCAGGACCTGAAGTGGGACAATCACATTGACTCCATTGTGAAAAAGGCCCAGCAGAGACTGTATTTCCTTCGCCAGCTGAGGAAGTTCAACCTGCCACAGGAGCTGCTGATTCAGTTCTACTCAGCCGTCATCGAGTCTGTCCTATGCACTTCCATCACTGTCTGGTTTGGTTCAGCTACCAAATCAGACATCATGAGACTACAGCGGACAGTCCGGACTGCAGAGAGGATCATTGGTGCCCCCCTGCCAACCCTCCAGGACCTGTACTCTTCCAGAGTGAGGAAGAGAGCAGGTAAAATCATCACAGACTCCACTCACCCTGGACACCACCTGTTTGAACTGTTACCGTCAAGACGGAGACTCAGATCACTGGCCACAAGAACATCTCGGCACAGGAACAGTTTCTTCCCACAGGCCATTTCCCTCCTGAACAGTTAACATATCTCCCAAGGCATATGCCTTTAAGTGCAATACCCCCACTGTTTAGTGCAATATCTCCTAAACTCAGGTTATTTATATTTATATTTATTCATACTATTCAAAATACTGTATATATGTTCATAATCCGAAAATGTTTATTCTGACTAAACCCAACCGTGGCCTTATATTTTATATTTTATAGTATTTTCATATATATATATATATATTTTTTTTTTTTATAATTTTATTTTTAGATTTTGTATTACTGTTTCTTGTTGTATTTGTATCTGTATATGTGCACTGGAAGCTTCAGTACCAAAGAAAATTCCTTGTGTGTGCAAGCACACTTGGCAATAAAGCTCTTTCTGATTCTGATTCTGATTCTGATCTAATTCATATATAATGCCGCTCTGGAGAAAACAGTGATGTCATCGTCCTGCTCAGTTCTGATATAATGGTGTCAATGCAGGAGATCAATAATATCGTTGAATAATAAGGGTCCCCAAATAAGCAACCATATGGATATAGTTAGGGTTTTTTTTTTTGTGTAAATTATATGATAACCATTCCTTTTTACTTCCAATGTCTATGCATTTAATAGTATTTACTGTAAAATTACTTAAAATATCCCATTTGATCTATTACAGTTTTTTACCATATGGCGTGTTCGGGAACTTGCCATTAACCAATTAACTGTCTTTACTGTAGCATTTCTGCAGTATTTTAGCAGTTTTTACAGTACCTCCTCAAAAATTTATCATCATATTCTTCCAATACATCCGAGCTCCACTATAGTATCAGGAACAGATTACTGGCGAATGACTGTGATAACGGCCCGTTGTTCAGTCTGCACGTATTAGAGTCGCACACTGAGCTTTCTCTGATCACAAAAAAGCATTCATGTTCTGGAAAAAATAATATATTAAAAAGCAGATATGAGAACTGGGGGTGACTACAGAAATGAGTGCAGATTGCAGCAAATCCCCTGTCTTTGATCTTGGCAGCCATCAAAGCGATACACACTCACACAACGCCTGTTCACCATTTCATATTCCTCAAGAGAACGTCAAATAACAGTCTCTCTTCCTACAGCCTCTAATCCCTTTCCAAAACACTGTCACCGATCGCAACCGGGCCTCGCTTTCACAGCCGTCCTCTTTGATGTCGCATAAACTTCACATCTTTGTGTGACGCTGAGGTTATGGGGTCTCTATCAAGTTGCAACATTGTATCTCAGCCCATAAACCGGCCCACAAGTTCCCGTCAGCCGTTCGAGTGATGGATTCGTCCGGAGCGAACGCTGCTCCCGTAAAGAGGGCTTGTTTGGCATATTCCACACTTCAGCATCTTTCGTGTTAATAAAACTGCAAATCTGCTGAACTGAATCAGCAGTGCGGCAGATTACATTGTAAAATGGGGGCCGCTGTGGAAAAAAGCGATTAGGGACACACTTTCTCTGGAGAAGACACAGAGAGCAGCTCCTCCCTTCATCCCCTGAATTCCAGACGAAACGCCATGTGTGCTGTGTATGGATGTCACCATTGCAGGACGGTCCTCGTTCACTTTACAATTACATTTAGTCATTTAGCAGACGCTTTTATCCAAAGCGACTAATGGAGCCGTCACGTGCTATGGTAATTATTAGGGGTGTAACGGTTCACAAAATTCACGGTTCGGTTCGATACGATACACTTGAGTCACAGTTTGGTACGGTACGGTTTCAATACAGCAAAAAGAAATGCCAGAGAAATTTCCTTAATTTTTTTTTTTTTTTTAAATATTTTTAATAAAACTAACATCATAAAGTATGATTTTTTTTTAACTTTGAGCAATGATGGAGCTATACTTGACTTAGGAGCATATAAAACAAAACAGCTCCTTGGACAAAATGAAATGTTATATTGTAGTAGTTATAAACAAAGGTTTATTTTAGTTCAGAATAACATTTGAGGGCAGCAATTGTATTCATAATGTCAAAATAAAACCGACGTAATGTTACTTGAAAGCATTATAGCCTACCATTCCTGCCAAACTCCCATTGCTACAGTGAGTGTTACTACAGTAAATCCATGGTGAATGATGATCTGTGGACACTCAATAGTTCATTCACGGCACAATGTTTCTTCCTGGTTTCCACGTCAGCGCTGTTTGATCCGTTAATAACGGAGAAAAGTGAATGTTTCTCACTAGATCTCGCAGCGATGTTATTACTTCAATGGCGAATTCAAATGCTTTCTTTACTGGATGTCTTAGCGCTAAGCATTGGTCCAAACTGATAAACAGTCCGTCAACCACATAATAAAGAGTAGCTCAGTTTCGTTCCGCTTACATTTGCCATTTGATGCTGGGCAATGTTGTGGTCGCGTTAGCATCTCGAGTGCGCTTGCTAGCGCAACGCACGGCGCGCGCCTACATTTGAAATAACAAAATTTTGGTCGGCAGGAAAAATGGTCCAACGAACCGTTCGGTTTGAAAATGCGAACCGAAAACCGAACCGAAAGCCTCGAACGGTTCGGTACGAATACGTGTATCGTTACACCCCTAGTAATTATGGTAAATACTTAAAGCCGACGTGGAAAATGCACATGAACACCCCCTCATGTGGTATTTTCCACTGGGCAGCTCGCAGAATATTTTGATGCACGAGTTGCCGAGATGAGATAACCTTTGACCTTTTCAAAATGGCGGAGAGTCGTGAATGGTAAGCATTGTACACAACTAAATGTTTTTTGCTACTGTTAGCGGATAGTTTTGTAGCCTATACAATGTTGTGTCATTAACAATTGTAATATAATGCGTTAACACTCAGTGTCAGTTTTAAAAATAGCGTTATGGTTTGGTGTTAGCTACCCAGAGCAGATGCTAGCTAGCCGTCAATAGTAGCCACCTAGTAATGAGCTGGTGGGAAAGATTATGCTTCACATAAGGGTAGACCTAGCGTTTGCAGCTAATACAGAAATATTAGCTCTATTAACTTTCTTGTCCTTAAAAAAATCTCTACTTTTCATGATCTCGAAAATATACAGCATATTATATACCGTTTGAGTTTTGATAAATCATCTTCTTGCTGTAGCAGACGACTTAAAGGATTAGTTCACTTTTAAAATAACTTTTGCTGATAATTTACTCACCCCCATGTCATCCAAGATGTCCATGTCTTTCTTACTTTAGTCAAAAAGAAATTAAGGTTTTTGATGAAAAATTTTTCTCCATATAATGGACTTCAATGGGACCCAAACGGTTCAAGGTCCAAATGACAGTTTCAGTGCAGCTTCAAAGGGCTTTAAACGACACCAGACGATGAATAAGGGTCTTATCTAGCCAAACCATCGCTCATTTCAAAAATAAATAAAACAGTTTAAGTTTTATAAGCACAAATGCTCGCCTTGCTTAAAAGTCACTATAGTTATCGTTAGAGATGCACCGATTGATCGGCTGGTGACCGGAATAGGCAAATTTTCACGTGATCGGCCACGATCGGCGACCGGCCCGGTCAGTCTGACATAATCCGATTTTAAGCCGGTCAAATGCACTCTGGCGCCACATAATTAACATCGCGCAACATCAGCATCACACGTGCACACGGAACGCACATGTAGGAAACACACCGCAAGCGTGAGCAGCGGGGTTTTTTTCTTCGGCGTGCATGTTATCAATGAGTGCATTCACACAGAGAGCAGGAGCAGTGCGTGAGCGTCGAGCAGGAGCGTCGCGTGAGCAACAGTTAAGCGCGGGTTTCGGTCGGCGCCGAGTCTATTTTTGCTGCGCTCAATTAAAGTGAAAGCACACTTTTGATGGACAAAATAAATATGATTTTACCCAAAAAGTGCCCAAAATGCACATAATTTGCATGTCTGGTGTGTTTTAACAAGAACTGAAGTAGCCTAGGCTATGTCAGAAAAGAAAATTAAGACTCAAAAATATTTATAGAAAATGTACCTATTTAAACTAGTTTTTATTATTTCCCAATCGTGTCCCTGCAAACGCAAACACGCACGCACGCAGGCACGCACGCACACACACACACACACACACACACACACACACACACACACACACACAGATTGAGAGGCGCGCGCTCTGGAGGGAGGCGCGCTACAGTGATGTTTCCTTGCACGGACCCGCTTCACCTGTTTGTCTGAGGTACTTTTGAAATATAATCTTATACAAATATGCTAAACGTTTAAACTGGCCATTCTAAGTGGGTATTGAAACTTTTCTCAATTTTCTTTTTACTTTAATACACAAATAAAGTAGCTCACCGAAATGTGTGGCAAGAAATTTCTCCCTTTCCCCCGTGATTTTGTCTATATCGCGAATATAAGACGACCCCCCCATTTTTCAGCCTATTTTTAGGACAAAAACCTCGTCTTATATTCGGGTATATACGGTAGTTATCACTATAGTTATCGTTATAGTTATCACTATATTTATCGTTATAGTTATCGTTATAGTTATCGCTATCATTATAGTTATCGCTATCGTTATAGTTATCGCTATCGTTATAGTTATCGTTATAGTTATCGCTATTAGAGTTCTCAACGGGCCTGAAAATTATAACCCGACCCGACCCGGCCCGTGGCTTTTAAAGCCCGGACCCGATGTAACCCGACACATCAACATGAATTATCTGCCCGAACCCGGCCCGCGGCCCGACTCACTTCAATCTATCACCGTCGCCGTGACTCTATTCATTCCGGTGAAATCACATAATAAAATGCACACAAACTTAGAAAGATTTACTTACTACTCCATCAACAAGATCGCCAGGTCAGCATCACTGTTGCATCCGGTGCTGCTTTTTAGCTCGCGCCGACGAGTGAAAGCCCGACCGAGTGAGACACTTGTCCGGTTCCTCACGCGGTCAGATTCTCTTTTCCTTTTACTAGTCTTCCGACCACGTTTTCTTTGCTTTTTCCATTGTCTAATATCACGTCTGAAATGCGCGCAAGTGCAGCTGCCAACTATTTTCAAAGGAAAGTAGCTATGCCATGCCTGTTTTAATAAAAATCTTAAAGTCCCTGTAAAGTCAAAATTAAGTATGTGTTCTGAGTTTGTCACACCACAAAAAAATGTGTTATTAGTCACCCAGCCAAATTTGAACGATAAAAAAGCCAGCAAGTACATCAAATAAGCTATCAAAATCTTGAAAAAATGAGCAGTAATCTCTTCTCTCAAACGCTGGGGGCGTGTCCGCTGGCTGCGCTGAAACCACGCCCACTTGCCGGAAAGCTGCCGTTGCCACACTCAACTCTACAGCCGGAATGGATGCTCGCACGGTGGGCACGCACTGCCGATGATCATGGCACCAGTTTTCGGCGCGACGGGAGGATGAAGGCCGAGGCGGGAGATAGTCGGTTCGGCCCCATTCACCAGTAACAGCGGATTATCATTTATCAATGATTCCCAGTTGTCTCCGATGAAAGTTTATAAAACTATCCCGTGTAAAATGATCACTTACAGAGGTGGAATTTGGCGGTGATCCTCAGCTCTCCATCAAGGTGGCTCTTCACAAAATTTATCCACTTCTTCTTGATGTAATCGTATTTCGGAAATTTAAATAAGGACACCGATCTGTTTTGTACGTGATAAGGGGATCGCATCCAGGTAGTACGCATTTCCATGACGAAGGCATAGCTAGCTAGCAATCTGTAGGCTGTTACTAATAATAGTACTACTGACAGTAACTCGCGATTGAGCGGCAAACTGATGTGAATGTGCTCTATTAATATTGTTAGGAGCGACCAGCCTCAGCGGCTCCAGTGCGTCATCAAGTAGGGGCGTGTCCAGGAGCTCAGGGACTCCAGTGCGTCATCAAGTAGGGGCGTGTCCAGGAGCTTAGGGACTCCAGTGCGTCATCAAGTAGGGGCGTGTCCAG